>ML102205.1:79700-99292 GCA_003697995.1 Taxidea taxus jeffersonii
ATCTCTCCTTCTATTTTCAATGATAACCTAGCTGGATAAAGTATTCTTGGCTGCATGTTTTTCTCGTTTAGTGCTCTGAATATATCATGCCAGTTCTTTCTGGCCTGCCAGGTCTCTGTGGATAAGTCTGCTGCCCATCTAATATTTTTACCATTGTATGTTACAGACTTCTTGTCCCGTGCTGCTTTCAGGATTTTCTCTTTGTCGCTAAGACTTGTAAATTTTACTATTAGATGGCGGGGTGTGGGTCGATTCCTATTGAGTTTGAGAGGTATTCTCTGGGCTTCCTGGATTTTGATGCTTGTTCCCCTTGCTATATTAGGGAAATTCTCTACAATAATCCTCTCCAGTATACCTTCTGCTCCTATTTCTCTTTCTTCTTCTGGAATCCCAATTATTCTAATGTTGTTTCGTCTTATGGCATCACTTATCTCTCGAATTCTCCCCTCGTGGTCCAGTAGTTGTTTGTCTCTCTTTTGGTCAGCTTCTTTATTCTCTGTCATTTGGTCTTCTATATCACTAATTCTGTCTTCTGCCTCATTTATCCTAGCAGTAAGAGCCTCCATTGTTTATTGCACCTCATTAATAGCTTTTTTTATTTCAACTTGATTAGACTTTAGTTCTTTTATTTCTCCAGAAAGGGCTTTTATTTCTCCTGACAGGGTTTCTCTAATATCTTCCATGCCTTTTTCGAGCCCGGCTAGAACCTTGAGAATCGTCATTCTGAATTCCAGATCTGACATATTACCAATGTCTGTATTGATTAGGTCCCTAGCCTGCGGTCCTGTCTCCTGCTCTTTTTTTTGTGGTGAGTTTTTCCACTTTGTCATTTGTCCAGATAAAATCCGCTGTTCTCCTTGTTAAGCGAACTTGGTCTTGCCTGGATTTCTTTGATCTTCTGGGGGAGGGGCCTGTTGTAGTGATTCTCAAGTGTCTTTGCCCCAGGCGGAATTGCACCGCCCTTACCAGGGGCCGGGCTAAGTAATCCTCTCAGGTTCGCTTTTGGGAGCTTTGGTTCCCTGAACGTTTTCCGTAGAGTTCCGGAGGACAGGAATGACAATGGCGGCCTCCCAATCTCCGGTTCAGAGGAGCCGAGAGCTAGGGGCCCCAGTCTTCAGTGCGCCTTCATAGAAAAGCGTTTAATCCCTTCGGTCTCCCCAGCCCCCGTTTGGGCCCGGAGACCGCGCTCAGTGAAAATCCTGCGTAAGCAGTCCTGTCTCACTGGCTTCTGGGAGCCCTCCGAGCTCACCCAGCCCGTGACCAAGCGTCTCTGTCTCTGGCAGAGTCCCACCTGGAGTCTCCGAACCCCGTAGATCCCTGAGCTCTCCCGGGTCGGAGTCTCCCCGGATCTTGTGGGGACCCCTCGCACAGAGCACTGGCCCGTGCCACAGAGCACCGGTCCGTGTCACAGACCACTAGGAAACCTCGGCTCTGTCTCCGCGGCCGGCTTCCCTGCTCTAATACCTGTGAGCTCTGCGACACTCAGACACCCCCGATCCTTCTGTGACCCCGCGGGACCTGAGTCCACGTTGTCCCCGTGAGGTCTTCACCCCAGTTTAGCCTCTGGAGCGATGTCCCTCTGTGGAGCAGACTTTTAAAAGTCCTGATTTTGTGCTCCGCCGCTTGCCGGGAGCCGGCCCCTCCCCCTGGGGTCTATCTTCCCGTCGCGTTGGATTCACTTCTCCGCTGGTCCTACCTTTTAGAAAGTGGTCGATTTTCTGTTTCTAGAATTGTTGTTTTTCTTCTCTTCGATCTCCTATTGGATTCATAGGTGTTCGGAATGGTTTGATAGGCTATCTAGCTGATCTCCTGCTGTCTGATGTCGTCTCAGCCTGCTACTTCTCCGCCATCTTGACTCCTCCCCCGACAACCCCTATTCTAAATGCTCCATAGACATGTGTGGTTAGACTACCATACTGAACAGCTTAGCTCTAGATAAATGGGAAGTTTAAAAAAAAAAAAGATTTTATTTGTTTATTTGACAGAGAGAGACACAGCAAGACAGGGAACACAGCAGAGGGAGTGGGAGAGAGAAAAACAGGCTCCCCGCAGAGCAGGGAGCCCAATGTGGGGCTCGATCCCAGAACCCTGGGATCATGAACAGAGCTGAAGTCAGACATTCAACGACTGAGCCACCCAGGCACCCCAAATGGAAAATTCTGAAGCCAGACACATGACATATCTAAAAGAGATGGTTAGAGAATAATGAAGAAACAGGGCAAATTTGATTTAAGATAGAGAAGAAGGAAGAGAAAATTTCTGTAAATGAGAGATAAATGGGGTTTCTTTCCTCCGATAAATGTGTATTTTATCATTCCCCTGTCAAACAGAATCTTGATTCATGATCTACAAGAAGAGATTGAGAAACAGTTTGATGTTAAAGAAGATATCCCAGGCAGGCACAGCTATGCAAAATACAATAACTGGGACAAGGTACAGTATTAAGTGCCTGTACTTCAAAAACAAAACAACAACAACAAAAAAAACTACAACTCTTAACATTTGTTCTCATTTAGTTTTTTTTTTTTTATTCTAACTCCTCAAAATTGGTTTTGTTCTCAAGATTGTTGCTTGGACTGAAAAAATGGTGCATAAGCATCCTGAAATGGTCTCTCGTATTAAAATTGGAACCACTGTTGAAGATAATCCACTATATGTTCTCAAGGTAAAAATAATTCAAGAACTACTGATTCTTATTATTTTGGAAAAATATTAACTTAAAAGTTACTTTGTGACTCAACTATTAAATTCTGAGGCAATAAAAAGTTTTATATTTTTTTGAAGATCATATAGAAGTGATAAGTGGTTTTAGGTGGTATCAATAAAGTCCCCGAATAAACCATTTGTGGGACACAATGGACAAACTCAGACAAATACCTTATCCCATATCTTTATTAGAAGAGTTTATGATGTCCCTGATAGGTAAAAGTTCCATCCATTAAAATTCAGTGAAGCTGGTGATTAAATGCCATGAAGAAAAGAGAATTTTAAGTATCACAGAATCACAGGATCCTGGAACAGTATGTAAGGCATTTCAACCCTATGTTGACAGGGAATTCCCTTCTATAATGGAGCTGACAATTACTGTTCAGCTGCTGCTGGATTTTTCTACATCCAGCGACACTCTTCCCTGAAACACGCCCTTAATAACTGAAAAGTCCTTCCTTACCCTGAATTGCCATCCATTCATTCTAAGTACCCAAACAAAACAAATCTAAATTCTCCTCAAAATGACAGTTCTTCAAATATCCAGCCACTGTTTCTCCTCCCCTCTGCAAACACAACTATAAAATCTTTTCCACCTGAGGCTAAATGTCCCATTTATGAAGCCAGAAAAACAAAAGGAAAGGGCAGAAACAGAAACAACACATAATCTATTTCTCAGACCAAAGGATGTTAACAATAAAATAAGAAAAACAATATACTATGATTTTTTTTAAAAAAACCCTAAAAGCAACTCTGACACTAGGAAAATTTTTTGAAAAAATAGACTATGTAATGGATTATGAATTATGTATAGACATTTAAGGATATGTGCCATCGTCCTCCCTGAGAACAATATGTGCATATGCAGTTATGCAACAGAAAACAGGGAAAAGAATTGCTTTGAGCATAGGAGTTACTGGACAACAAAGGATCAATGTGTGAGCTCATGCAAAATAATATCTCAAGTTTATTTTTAAATAGATTGGGAAAAGGGATGAAAGAAGAAAAGCTATCTTTATGGATTGTGGTATTCATGCACGAGAATGGATCTCCCCAGCATTCTGCCAGTGGTTTGTCTATCAGGTAAGTGAATCGGAACACTCACACAATTCTTTGATTGTCAAATCTCCAGCCCTTCACTGTGTGGCAACATCTCTTTCCAAATGAGTGCAATTCCACTTAACTAGAAGGGTCCACATTCGGTGCTGTCAGGAATAAATGCTCTGGATTTTACTCATTGTTGGGGTTTTTATAAAATTGACACCTTCCCTCAAACTTCTTGAATTCCAGCTGACAGTTTATAAAACTAAAAGAATTTTTTTGAGGTTATGGTATGGTTTCTCCTATATTGAAGTATAGACAATCTGAAGCTACCTTCATATTACAACCTATAATCTTAGCCTTTCTTCAGGGAGCTCAAAGCACAGACCTCGAGTTCCTGTTTAGATCTTTAACTGGCCAATCAGACACTTGGAATTTTTGTACTTAATTTCCTTTCCAAGGGAAAAACAACTCATCCTTTTTAAAGGTAAATCCACTTTATGAGTTGTTCCTCTCATTCTATTCTATTCTGATTCCTACCATCTTTTAACTTTCTCTTTTCTGCCAGCTTTTGCAAACAACATGCTGATGTAATATGCATGACAATGGCTTTCCTGGCATGGATGCTTTAACTAGGAATGAATCTGCCAGTAGAACTGATTTATCCCTGCAGTTGTTTTAGCTCTTCCAGCTGAGGGCCAAGAGCTCCCCTTACTCAACCTACAAAGAAATACATGTGACAGGGCTATAAGAAATGCCCTGGCTCTGGAACAAATGTACCTGGAAGAGATTTTCCAAGAATGAGAGAGATTTTAGGTAGCCATAGGAAGTACAGATAATTCCAGAAATATCAATCTGTTGGGAGAAAAGGAGTTGATTGGTCAATCTAAATGCTTGAGTTTTTTTTTATTAATAGAGCATTTTTCTTTAATCCTATTTATATTTAATTTATAAATCATCTCCAATATTTACATATTTCTATGCTTATGAACTCAATCTTTATTTACCTAAAGGATATGAGGGGTAGAATCTATTTAAATCAAGGTGTATGTCTAATTTTTGACTTAGCTCCGTTTTTCCGATATAACATATCTTGCATACTACATGTGGAATGCTACAGTCTTGACAATTAAATGATCCTTTAAAGAATGGTCAGTTCAATTATTTTCATGAGTCTGAATAAGTAACTTTTATATGGGTCACTTATTTTTATGCTATTGAGTTTCAGGAAATATGTTTGAAATCATGTGACACTGGGCAAATGACCAAAGCGGTGATAGTTATTACTATTATAGCCACAGCTTTCCACATGGTGGTGAACTTTCCACCAATAGCTTAATTTTTTCCTATTCTTACAGGCAGCCAAAACTTATGGGAAAAATAAAATTATGACCAAACTCCTGGACCGAATGAATTTTTATGTTCTTCCTGTATTCAATGTTGATGGATATATTTGGTCATGGACACGGGTAAGAGACCATAATCTCTTGTTTGCATTTGGACAATATAGTATTTACTGACTTTAATGCACACTGGTTGTTTTGCATTAAGTTTAAGGTTTGAATAACTAGTTAATTCTAATTCAGAAAAATATAATTTTAAAGAATTTCAATTTCAGACTAAGGCAAGTGTGATCTTCTGGTTGCATAGGTGTCCTTGAAATAATATGAAATTTCTGCTGCTGAAGCTAGTAATGAGAAAAAAAGAAAAAGAGCAATAATTATAAAAGAAACGTATGTTATATGATATGGAAAAAGCACATTCTACCTACAAAATAAAAGTCAATTAAAGACATTGTGAACACTGATCTCAAGGCAAAAGGCACTGTATTCCAGTCTACCTGTAACAGAATCTGATGTGAAATAAATGCATCAAAATAAACAAATAAATAAAAGAGTGATACAGTTATCTATCTGTCCTTTAACTGGATCCCTTATTGACCTATTGTTGCTAAATAACATTAATACTGAACATTCAGACATTAATTCAGATATTAATACTATCACATTCAGTTCTTTTCTGAAAATTATGCTCCAACAGTCACAATTTGGCCTGTTTAATACCTGAAATCTATAAATGGTGAAGGATGTAATGAAGTTATAATTTAAATTATAGGTAATTTCAAACATTATTCATCATTTTCTAGTACCAAGAATTAAAATCAACAGTTTTTTAAGTTAATTAAATTATTTTATCAAGGCCTTAGAACAGTAATTTAAAAAAACAATGTTTCTGAAAATATTACAAGTTACAGGAAAACAACATATTTTTCTTCATAAAAAGGAGGCTCAGGTTAACTAGGCAGATTTCAAATAAAGCTGTGGACACCTGCAGAGAGGGTCTGAAATGATCAAATTGAAAAATGTAAACTGATCTGGTATAAACACTTTCATCATTCAATCCTGCAGAACCGCATGTGGAGAAAAAATCGTTCCAAGAACCAAAACTCCAAATGCATAGGCACCGACCTCAACAGGAACTTTAATGTCTCATGGAATTGTGAGTAGTACACTTGATCTCAAGAAAAACAGCTATAAAAGAGTGTTCAGGGGCACCTGGGTGGCTCAGTGGGTTAAAGCCTCTGCCTTGGCTTGGATCATGATCCCAGGATCCTGGGATCGAGCCCCACATGGGCTCTCTGCTCAGGGGGGAGCCTGCTTCCTCTCTCTCTCTCTCTGCTTGCCTCTCTGCCTACTTATGATCTCTGTCAAATAAATAAATACATAAAATCTTTAAAAAAAAAAAGTGTTCACACAGCAAATTCAGTTAAACCACTGATTTATTTCAGTAAAATATGTATCCCCTGAGTATTAATTTTGTAATCTAAAAAATAAAAGATAATCATCCCTACTTTAGAAATATTATGAATGTTCTGTTATATGGGAGGAAGTGCAGGGTGGGGTTGTTTATCAAACCATCTCTTACTTAATATACCAGGCACAATCCAGATGCACAAAAATTCAGAATCTGAAGAGAAGTCTCAGGTCTCTCCTCTTCTGGTCTGATAAAAGCTGAGAAATACCAGTGGTTAAAACCAGCATACAGATAGTTCTTCAGATGTTTAGTGAAAAGTAGCAGCTGGGGCAAAGAAAGTGAAAGGTTTAACAGAAATGCAATGATAAGCAGAGGCCTGCAACATCAGATGACACTGTAGTTGTTACAAAAATCTGACTTCATCATTACATACATTCAAGGAGAAATTACCACTACCCCAATTCATAATTTTTTTTCTTTACCTAACTTGGTTGAAGATACCACCTTAGCTTTTAATTTTATTCTACTATAGTAATTATGATAATAGCAGCTATCCCTAAGTGAGAGCTGCCTGATGAAATGGGTTGAAGAAACTCAAACTCCAAAAAGGTAATTCATACCAGCCCCCAACAAGTTAGAGTGGAACTGGGTTCTGAACTGGAACTGGGTTCTATCTGGCTCCAGGCTCTGGGTTGCTTCTGGTGTACTATTCTTATAGTCTTGGGAAACAGAGACAAAATAAACAAGACTAAGAATACTCCAGTGGACTGGGTCTGTCACATTCTGAGTTGTGTGTACAAAGTTGGTCGGCAATGACTATGCCACCAGAGACATTGAGGCAGCCTGTAAACCTGGAAGATGAAAATGTCTAAAACATTCTGTGTGTCCACATCAGAAGAGGCAGGAGCTTTTCTGAGGGGAAGCAGACTGTGATCTCATCCATCCATGTCCTCTACAGCTTTTCCGAACACCAAGAATCCATGTACGGATATCTATCGGGGCCCAGAACCAGAGTCCGAGAAAGAGACCAAAGCTGTCACTGATTTCATTCGAAGCCACCTGAAATCAATCAAGGCCTATATCACCTTCCACTCCTATTCCCAGATGCTACTGTTTCCCTATGGATATACATCAAAACTGCCAGCTAACCACAAGGACCTGGTATGTAGAAAAAAAAAAAATTACAGTTATGCACTGACAGACGTTGCCACTGACTTTCACAAACAACTCTTCTCTATGAACAACTGCACGAATTGAAAGAATTTCACATTTTAATACCAAAGGAAAAAACTAATGAAGTTTACCTTAAGGTTTACTTTAGAGTTAAAAGTCATAATTCCTAGATTAATTTTTCATGTGATAAAAAGATAGAGACAAAATCTTTCAATGTGATTCTAAGATAAAGCCAGTGGAGAAAAATGTCTAGGCCATCCAGACCAGAATTCCATTACTACACAGATTTTATATAAACATTTACCATAGACATATTATAAAGCCACAAGCAGCAAAAGTCTAATAGCACAGCAAAGATGTCTATTTCTGTCCCTAAAACACCATATTTAAGAAGATCCATTGTATTTTTTATCCTCCTAGTCAACTTGGAAATAATATTAATTCTGTTACTACCCAAAGAAAGAACATTATGAATGTTTGTGAGGCTTCCTCACTGAGAACACACTGTCTTTCAGGAACTAAGATCCACTATGCATCCTTTCCCTTTGTATGAAAACTAATTCGATCATGTTGGCTTAAAACAAATAAAACCTCTGCATATGGGTTCCAGTGCATCACAAGAACCTGTAGTGTGAATATCCATAAAAAGGGGTATTTTTTGGTATAAAGAAAATAAATAAAGCAGATAAAGTTCAGTGTCCCAAATCCCATGCAGGGCTGACAAATAGAACAACATTAAGTAAAAGCTATGGCTCCAATACTGCCTCATATTTTTAAAAATAAAAAGAAGTCTTTTTATTATTGTCATTTTGATTTCCATCCATTGTATTCAGCACAACAGCATTTAATTTCAGTTGCAGCAGAGATTTGAACCAGTCATTAAAACCATCTGTATATATACAACAAAGAAAATATACAAGCAATATGTGGCCCAGAGTCATTTATCTAGCCAATATAGTTGAGAATCTGAACCCATGAGTTTGATTAGTTCATGAAAAGCTACAGCAATGCAATTTCAGTCTGCCCTTAGGAAAATGGTATTATGGATTAAAAATACAAATGCATACAACAAACCATTCTGAGTAAAGAGTTCTTAAACAGCAACTAAATTAATTAAGAAAAAATGTATCTTTTGGTTATATACATTACACATACAAACTAAAAATCTTCATTGAGGGTACTAATATGTTAGTGACTATATTCCATTAAAATTCATTCCAATAATCATTCTCATAGCATGAAACACTAATACATATTAAAGGTCATGAAATGCATTCACCTTGGAAGAGAAACTCTAATTTAACAACTATTTTAAAGATGAGTCAACCACATTTCTTCCCTCAGCATGCTAAAATTCAATGTGGAAAATGTCCACTGGCAATGTGGCATCCATAAAAACAAAGGAAGCAGACACAGGGGAGAAACTGACTTTGGAAGAGACAAGTATCTGCAGCCAGAAAGTATATGAGAAGTAGAAAGAATATGCTTTTTAGAAGGAAGGACAAAAGGAAGAAAGCAGGGAAGATGGAGGGAAAACAATGAGAGAGGGAGAAAGAAGAGAGAAAAGAAAGGATAGAAATCTAAAATGAGATATGACATTACTATTTATAACTGATTTCACATTTAGAATTCTTCACAATAACAATATATCTTACCAAAAATAAATTCCTAATTTAACTGTTGATTTTATTTTGATCTTCAGTTGCCAAATAATTAGTAAAATTTACTTTTTTTGATTCCCAAACAAATTAATACTGTTTACATAGTTTTGTATCATTCCAAGTCTAACTTCCTTTTTCTCCAGGCCAAAGCTGCAAAAATTGGCACTGATGTTCTAGCAACTCGATACGAAACCCGCTACGTCTATGGCCCAATAGCATCAACAATCTGTAAGTTTTTCCTATTATTTACTGTGTTATTTTCACTAATTCTTTTTATAAATATTAAAGAAATTTTAGAATTTGTAAATTAGGATTAGAACATCTAGAATTCCTAATTTAAACTTCAGTTTTAATGGATGATTCTGAATTACATGTGAATCTAGGGGATACATTTTGCCCTTTTCGGGGATAAGATTTTTCTAGAAAACAAATTATACAAGGTTACAAGGTCAGTAGAAATTGTTAAGTCAAGATGAAGTTTTGGTTTAATTCATCTACCCTCCCGTTCCTCACCAACGTTTATCCTCACAGGAACTAATAACGAGAATTAGTTGAAGCAAACTCTACAATTTTTGTCATTGTTGTTGTTTAACTGGACAGTCTTCCCCAGCTCCTGATAGGAAAATGGGCCGGCCAAAAGTTTCAGCCACTTTGATCATGTAAAACCAGTTTCTTGTCCTCACCAGCCCCTTTCTATGGTGTTAAACTGAAATGTGTATAGTGGATTAAGAAAGATGATGTAAAGATTCTAGTGCTGTTGCTTTTGTTTTAGTGTCTAAGTACCACTTCTTACTCTTCACTATTTTTAGACTTCTTTGTCTTTGTGCATTTTTTTAATCACTGACAGATTTCTGACAAGTCAGGCACTTGTGCTTGGCCCTTGATTTCACAATCTCATTAATCATCACAACATCCTATGAGGTAGCTGTACTTATAACTGGCTAAACTGAGATTTAGTCCCAGGTTTCAAAATCAAAAACCATGATCTTGGCCACTACACATAATGCTTTCTCATTTGGTTTCTCTAGCTAAAATAACCAGGTTTTCTATTTTTAAGAAATGAAAAGAAATTCATTTGATTTTTCACCAAAGACCATTAATTCAGGCCTTGGGAAATAAAATCATTTGTTCTCTTATAGCAAGATCCCACTGATCTTAGTTTGCAAATACTTCAGTAAAAATTGCCTTTTCTCCAAATCATTTCGCAGCTTCAATTCTTAGAACTGAAGAATGGGAAATTCCCAAAGAACTGCTTACAAAACCTTAACTTCCTAACAAAACTTAACTCCTCAAAAGCAAGGATTACACTTCAGATTTCTTCTCAGACCACAAAATACCTAGCACAGTACAGGGCATGGAACAACAGGAGAATTAAATTCCCATAAACCTGCTCAATTAAAATGGCACCCTGACTGATCCAAAAAGAATGAATGTGGATTGAAACCACAAGACTGAACTCGATTTAGCCTGCATCACTCTCTAGAGCCAGGACATCCAATATTTTTAGTAGGAAGACTGCTGTTTAACCTTTAAACATTTTTAAAAGGTTTTATTTATTTATTTATTCATTTGAGATAGAGAGAGTGTGTGAGAGAGAGAAAAAGAGAGTATGAGTCAGGTGGAGCCAGGGGAGAAGCAGACTCCCTGCTGAGCAGGGAGCCTGACTTGGGGCTAGATCCCAGGACTCTGGGATCATAACTTGAGCTGAAGGCAGACACTTAACTGACAGAGACACCTAGGTGCCCCTAACCTTTAAATATTTCATGAGCAACCCACCACCACCAAACAAATATGCTTATTTCCATTACCCTTTATAAATTTATGGATTGAAGAAAAGAAATACATGTGTGTGAATCCATGGACTCTTTGCAGTAATTCTACCTGGCCACACCTTATAAAATACTTCCCCAACCCAAGCTAAAAGTATAAACTTGGAATTAAGGTCTATACCCTCAATAATTGCTAATTGCTAATTGCTATACTATCACATACAACTTCTAGAGCCAGCTTATTGGAAGCTCCTTTGGTGGAATTAGAAAAATGATAAAAAAAAAAAAAACAGACAAGTCCAATTCCCAGAGAACATTCATCAGCAATCACCTATCAACTAGTCGTTATTAAAAGGCTGAAAAGAAAGTACAGTGACACAATCATTCACCAATATCCAATCAGATCTCTTGTTGCAACATAGCCATGCTAGAGATTTATTACACATATGAGTGGATGAAAATGAGATTTCAAAAAAGATGATACACTCAGCTATGTAAGTGGACCAAAAGCGGGCAAAGAATGATAGGACAAACTAGAACATCAGTTTAAAATGGCAGCTTACTTAGTGGATATTGAGAATTGCAGTACCAGACAAGCTAGATGTTCTTTCTCGGCAGCAAAGAAAGGGCTCCAAACAGGAGCACACTTTGCAAATGGCAACTAGAACATCAAAGGATTATTGCTCTTACACATATGCAATGTACATTTACATATATATGCAAATTTTGAGCACACTAAAGCTATGCATGGCATTTTATCACAGTCAATTTAGTGAGCAAGAATTTATGGAATGCCTCTTTCATAACCCAGAACTTTGAAGCTTTGAGAGGTAGGTTAGAAGAATTAAGATACAATAGCTGCTCTCAAGGAGTTATATTCTAACTGGGAGAAAGACAGGCAAAAATACCATGGCTCCAAGCCATCATGTATCACTTTCAAAATGGGAGGATAAGGGGAAGAAGAATTACATTCTGTACAACTGTGTAACAGTATCTTAAATTGTTTTAATTATATATATTAAAAGATTTTTTAAAGAAATGCAGATTTAGAAAACATCTCTTCCATACAGGGCTAGAGCAGCTTGATAGATGTTTAAGTTTTTTAGGGGTGACTGTTTTAATAAAGCACCTGATTGAATTAATCAACCATTCATGAGCAGCAGGGGTAACAAACTGTTGACTTGGTAAGAACAGAAAATAAGGGCACCCCACAATTAAAATTTAGTCATTCCAACACCTTGGCTGTCACTTTAAAAAGTCCCAGGACTCAGGGAAAGCACTGATAGCATTTGCTAGTGGTTTTCTCTCTTTAATTTGATGGAGACCAAAGAAAAGAGCTAAGGAAACATTTTTAAGCCCAAATTATGGAGAGAGCTCTCACCTCCAGAAAAAATAAGTGTGCAATTTGAACCTAAGAAGAAAATATAGCCAATAAATAAAAATCATAAATTTTGAAACCAGGAGGAAATCTAGAAGATGATCTAATTAAGGTTCTCAAGCCTGACTTCCCATCAGAATCATCTGAGCTTTTAAAATGTGTGGATGATTAGACCCCACCCCCAGAAATTCTGATTTCATTAGTTTGTGGTGTGGGCCAGTCACCTGCATTTTTTTTTAAGTGTCCAAAGTGATTCAAAGATGAAACTAGGTTTGACGGCACCCAGGTGGCTCAGTCATTAAGCATCTGCCTTTCACTCAGGTCATAATCCCGGGGTCCTGGGATCAAGGCCCGCATCAAGCCCCGCACTGAGGGAGGCACAGGAAGCCTGCTTCTCCCTCTCCCACTTCCCCTGCTCATGTTCCCTCTCTCACTGTCAAATAATAAAATCTTTAACAAAAAAAAAAAAAAGCAAACAAACAAAGATGAAACTAGGTTTGAGAACCAGTGGTCTAAGCTTAATCCCTCTTTCATAGACTATAAAAATAAGATACAGAAAGATTTTACCAATCTGGGGAAAAATAGGAACAAAGATTAGCATTCCAGACCAAAATCAAAAGGTATACCAACCACTTTGCAGCAATAAATAGATGACAAAGCAGCAATAAATAGATGACACAAAAACTGATGTAAAAGGTTGTGAAATGTTTACATTTGTATATTGGTGACCTATCCAATCCTTTATCATCTTAGAAATAACAGAACATAGTACCTAGTTAGAAATAACAGTTCACTGAATTGATAGGAACAGATAGCTTGCATCATTAATAATATCCACCTTGAGTCACATCATAAATTAAAAAGTTAATTTCAACGTGCCTTTCTTGTTGCGTTCCCTACACACCAAATTGCTAGATCTGCTCCTATATCTCAACCCAGTACTGTTTGCCACACTCTGTACCACTTCCACATTTTGAGAAAGAGGAAATCAAGACTTCACATTTGTAGCTCACAACACCCAATATCTACTAAGACATTCAAGCTGAGCTATTAAGGAGCAATAAAAATGCAAAGAAAATATTTCAATTTATGCTCACATACCTCTAGCTTAGCTCTCGCTTCAAAAAGAAATTTCACTTAGTATTGACAAAAAAGTGCTGGTTATTATGTTTAATGCATGTCAATAATACTTTTTTTGAAAAACAAATGTTAACCCACCAGCATTTTGTTATGTAGATTCCTGTGGACTGAAACCAGATTCCTAGTTTGGTTCAGTTTTATTTTTACTTGTTTTGTTTGTATTACAGTAAGTTCCTTGCACCTAACATGCCTTGAAAGGCACAGAAATTTTTTTAATGACAATATATTAAGAAAATGATGTCAACAACAAAAAGTTATCTTGTAGAACTCAAAGAAGACTTTTTATTGGGACTACAGCCTGACATACAGCAGGCAGTACATACAGTACAATGGTTAATAGCACAAAATCTAAAGACATGCAGCTTGGGTTTGATTCCTAACTCAACCTTTACTAGCTAGTGTCTTTGAGCAAACTGTTCAATCCCTCTGGGCCTAAATTTCCTCTTCTGTAAAACAGCAACTGGTACTTAGATCCTAAGGTTGTGATAGGAATTTGTGAAATGAGTTAACATATGTGAAGCACTAAAAGGGTGCCTGGCATTTAGCAAGTGGCTATTATATCTTATATACAGGGTGCCTGGGTGGCTCAGTGGGTTAAGCCTCTGCCTTCGGCTCAGGTCATGACCTCAGGGTCCTGGGATCAAGTCCCACATCGGGCTCTCTGCTGGGCAGAGAGAGAGGAGGAAGCAGGCTCCCTGCTGAGCAGAGAGCCTGATGTGGGATTCCATCCCAGGACCCTGGGATCGAGACCTGAGCCAAAGGCAGAGGCTTTAACCCACTGAGTCACCCAGGCGCCCCTCTAGCATCTCTTTGCAAAGTTAAGGTTTTGAAGATACAAAAAGTGGTATCAAAAAAGAAAATGTAGGGGCGCCTGGGTGGCTCAGTAGTTAAGGGACTGCCTTTGGCTCGGGTCATGATCTCAGGGTCCTGGGATTGAGCCCTGCAATGGGCTCCCTGCTCGGTGAGAAGCCTGCTTCTCCTTGTCCCACTCCCTCTGTTTCTGTTCCCTCTCTCACTGTGTCTCTCTCTGTCAAATAAATAAATAAAATCTTAAAAAAAAAAAAAGAAAATGATTACACTCAATAACATCACACAATTATGAAGAATCACAAATTGCATATATTCTCAATAACCACTATTAATCTTAATAAGAAGTTTCACATGAAGCAAATTTTTTTTAACTTTATTTAAGCTTTATTTAAACATATAATGTAACCCCACCACCCTCTCCCAACCCCTCTTCCCCCCACCCCCCTCAGTTTGTTTTATGACATTAAGAGTCTCTTTTGGTTTTTCTCCCTCCCGATCCCATCTTCTTTCATTTTTACTTTTCCTACCACCTTAACTCCCACCCCCGTTGCATCTCCACTTCCTCATATCAGGGAGATCATGTGGTAGTTGTCTT
The DNA here is from genome assembly GCA_003697995.1 of Taxidea taxus jeffersonii. Taxonomy (NCBI): domain Eukaryota; kingdom Metazoa; phylum Chordata; class Mammalia; order Carnivora; family Mustelidae; genus Taxidea; species Taxidea taxus. Next base: position 94,728 of record ML102205.1, read on the forward strand.
TCTCCAGTTGAATAATTTCGCTAAGCATAATACTCTCTAGTTCCATCCATGTCGTCGCAAATGGTAAGATTTCATTGCTTTTGATGGCTGCATAGTATTCCATCGTATATATATACCAACTCTTCCTTATCCATTCATCTGTTGATGGACATCTAGGTTCTTTCCATAACTTGGCTATTGTGGACATTGCTGCTATAAACATTCGGGTACACGTGCCCCTTTGGATCACTACGTTTATATCTTTAGGATAAATACCCAGTAGTGCAATTGCTGGGTCATAGGGTAGCTCTATTTTCAATTTTTTGAGGAACCTCCATGCTGTTTTCCAGAGTGGTTGCACTAGCTTGCATTCCCACCGACAGTGTAGGAGGGTTCCCCTTTCTCCACATCCTCGCCAGCATCTGTCATTTCCTGACTTGTTCATTTTAGCCATTCTGACTGGTGTGAGGTGGTATCTCATTGTGGTTTTGATTTGTATTTCCCTGATGCCCAGTGATGTGGAGCACTTTTTCATGTGTCTGTTGGCCATCTGGATGTCTTCTTTGCAGAAATGTCTGTTCATGTCCTCTGCCCATTTCTTGATTGGATTGTTTGTTCTTTGGGTGTTGAGTTTGCTAAGCTCTTTGTAGATTTTGGATACTAGCCCTTTATCTGATATGTCGTTTGCAAATATCTTTTCCCACTCTGTCAGTTGTCTTTTGGTTTTGTTGCCTGTTTCCTTTGCTGTGCAAAAGCTTTTGATCTTGATGAAGTCCCAATAGTTCATTTTTTCCCTTGCTTCCCTTGCCTTTGGCGTTGTTCCTAGGAAGAAGTTGCTGCGGCTGAGGTCGAAGAGGTGGCTGCCTGTGTTCTCCTCAAGGATTTTGATGGATTTCTTTCTCACGTTGAGGTCCTTCATCCATTTTGAGTCTATTTTCGTGTGTGGTGTAAGGAAATGGTCCAATTTCATTTTTCTGCATGTGGCTGTCCAATTTTCCCAACACCATTTGTTGAAGAGGCTACCTTTTTTCCATTGGTTCTTTCCTGCTTTGTCGAAGATTAGTTGACCATAGAGTTGAGGGTCTATTTCTGGGCTCTCTATTCTGTTCCATTGATCTATGTGTCTGTTTTTGTGCCAGTACCATACTGTCTTAATGATGACAGCTTTGTAGTAGAGCTTGAAGTCGGGAATTGTGATGCCACCAACTTTGGTTTTCTTTTTCAATATTCCTTTGGCTATTCGAGGTCTTTTCTGGTTCCATATAAATTTTAGGATTATTTGTTCCATCTCTTTGAAAAAATTGGATGGAATTTTGATAGGCATTGCATTAAATGTGTAGATAGCTTTAGGTAGCATAGACATTTTCACAATATTTATTCTTCCAATCCATGAGCATGGAACATTTTTCCATTTCTTTGTGTCTTCCTCAATTTCTTTCATGAGTACTTTATAGTTCTCTGAGTATAGATTCTTTGCCTCTTTCGTTAGGTTTATTCCTAGGTATCTTATGGTTTTGGGTGCAATTGTAAATGGGATTGACTCCTTAATTTCTCTTTCTTCTGTCTTGTTGTTGGTGTAAAGAAATGCAACTGATTTCTGTGCATTGATTTTATATCCTGACACTTTACTGAATTCCTGTACAAGCTCTAGCAGTTTTGGAGTGGAGCCTTTTGGGTTTTCCACATATAGTATCATATCATCTGCAAAGAGCGATAGTTTGACTTCCTCTTTGCCGATTTGGATGCCTTTAATTTCTTTTTGTTGTCTGATTGCTGAGGCTAGGACTTCTAGTACTATGTTGAATAGCAGTGGTGATAGTGGACATCCCTGCCGTGTTCCTGACCTTAACGGAAAAGCTCTCAGTTTTTCTCCATTGAGAATGATACTTGCCGTGGGTTTTTCATAGATGGCTTTGATAATATTGAGGTATGTGCCTTCTATCCCTACACTTTGAAGAGTTTTGATTAGGAAGGGATGTTGCACTTTGTCAAATGCTTTTTCAGCATCTATTGAGAGTATCATATGGTTCTTGTTCTTTCTTTTGTTAATGTACTGTATCACATTGATTGATTTGCGGATGTTGAACCAACCCTGCTGCCCTGGAATAAATCCCACTTGGTCGTGGTGAATAATCCTTTTAATGTACTGTTGGATCCTATTGGCTAGTATTTTGGTGAGAATTTTCGCATCTCTGTTCATCAAGGATATTGGTCTGTAATTCTCTTTTTTGATGGGATCCTTGTCTGGTTTGGGGATCAAGGTGATGCTGGCCTCATAAAATGAGTTTGGAAGTTTTCCTTCCATTTCTATTTTTTGGAACAGTTTCAGGAGAATAGGAATTAATTCTTCTTTAAATGTTTGGTAGAATTCCCCTGGGAAGCCATCTGGCCCTGGGCTTTTGTTTGTTTGGAGATTTTTGATGACTGTTTCAATCTCCTTACTGGTTATGGGCCTATTCAGGTTTTCTATTTCTTCCTGGTTCAGTTTTGGCAGTTTATAGGTCTCTAGGAAAGCATCCATTTCTTCCAGATTGTCAAATTTGTTGGCATAGAGTTGTTCATAATATGTTCTTATGATTGTTTGTATTTCTTTGGTGTTGGTTGTGATCTCTCCTCTTTCATTCATGATTTTATTTATTTGGGTCCTTACTCTTTTCTTTTGGATAAGTCTGGCCAAGGGTTTATCAATCTTATTAATTCTTTCAAAGAACCAGCTCCTAGTTTCATTGATTTGTTCTATTGTTTTTTTGGTTTCTATTTCATTGATTTCTGCTTTGATCTTTATTATTTCTCTTCTCCTGCTGCGTTTAGGCTTTCTTTGTTGTTCTCTCTCGAGTTCCTTAAGGTGTAGGGTTAGGTTGTGTATTTGAGACCTTTCCTGTTTCTTGAGATAGGCTTGTATCGCTATATATTTTCCTCTCAGGACTGCCTTTGCTGTGTCCCACAGATTTTGGACCGTTGTGTTTTCATTATCATTTGTTTCCATGGTTTTTTTCAATTCTTCTTTAATTTCCTGGTTGACCCATTCATTTTTTAGAAGGATGCTGTTGAGTCTCCATGTATTTGTGCTCTTTCCAAATTTCCTCTTGTGATTGAGTTCTAGCTTCAGAGCATTGTGGTCTGAAAATATGCAGGGAATGATCCCAATCTTTTGATACCTGTTGAGACCTGATTTATGACCCAGGATGTGATCTATTCTGGAGAATGTTCCATGGGCACTAGAGAAGAACGTGTATTCTGTTGCTTTGGGGTAGAATGTTCTGAATATATCTGTGATGTCCATCTCGTCCAGTGTGTCATTTAAGACCTTTATTTCCTTGTTGATCTTTTGCTTGGATGATCTGTCCATTTCAGTGAGGGGTGTATTAAAGTCTCCAACTATTATTGTATTCTTGTCAATGTGTTTCTTTGATTTTGTTATTAATTGGTTTATATAGTTGGCTGCTCCCATGTTAGGGGCATAGATATTTAAAATTGTTAGATCTTCTTGTTGGACAGACCCTTTGAGTATGATGAAGTGTCCTTCCTCATCTCTTATTATAGTCTTTGGCTTAAAATCTAATTGATCTGATATAAGGATTGCCACCCCAGCTTTCTTCTGAAGTCCATTAGCATGGTAAATTGTTTTCCACCCCCTCACTTTCAATCTGCAGGTGTCTTCAGGTCTAAAATGAGTTTCTTGTAGGCAGCATATTGATGGGTTTTGTTTTTTTATCCATTCTGAAACCCTGTGTCTTTTGATTGGGGCATTTAGCCCATTTACATTCAGGGTAACTATTGAGAGATATGAATTTAGTGCCATTGTATTGCCTGTATGGTGATTGTTACTGTATAATGTCTCTGTTCCTTTCTGGTAATACTTTTAGGGTCTCTCTTTGCTTAGAGGACCCCTTTCAATATTTCCTGTAGAGCTGGTTTGGTGTTTACAAACTCTTTCAGTTTTTGTTTGTCCTGGAAGCTTTTAATCTCTCCTTCTATTTTCAATGATAACCTAGCTGGATAAAGTATTCTTGGCTGCATGTTTTTCTCGTTTAGTGCTCTGAATATATCATGCCAGTTCTTTCTGGCCTGCCAGGTCTCTGTGGATAAGTCTGCTGCCCATCTAATATTTTTACCATTGTACGTTACAGACTTCTTGTCCCGTGATGCTTTCAGGATTTTCTCTTTATCGCTAAGACTTGTAAATTTTACTATTAGATGGCAGGGTGTGGGTCGGTTCCTACTGATTTTGAGAGGTGTTCTCTGCGCCTCCTGGATTTTGATGCTTGTTCCCCTTGCTATATTAGGGAAATTCTCTACAATAATCCTCTCCAGTATACCTTCTGCTCCTATTTCTCTTTCTTCTTCTTCTGGAATCCCAATTATTCTAATGTTGTTTCGTCTTATGGCATCACTTATCTCTCGAATTCTCCCCTCGTGGTCCAGTAGTTGTTTGTCTCTCTTTTGGTCAGCTTCTTTATTCTCTGCCATTTTGTCTTCTATATCACTAATTCTGTCTTCTGCCTCATTTATCCTAGCAGTAAGAGCCTCCATTGTTTATTGCACCTCATTAATAGCTTTTTTTATTTCAACTTGATTAGACTTTA
>ML102206.1:0-23771 GCA_003697995.1 Taxidea taxus jeffersonii
CTGAAGGCAGAGGCCTAACCCACTGAGCCACCCAGGCACCCCCGTATTGGGAGATTTTTGATGACTGCTTTAATCTGTTTACTGGTTATGGGTCTGTTCAGGTTTTCTATTTCTTCCTGGTTCAGTTTGGGTAGTTTATACATCTCTAGGAATGCATCCATTTCTTCCAGATTGTCAAATTTGCTGGTATGTAGTTGCTCATAATATGTTCTTATAATTGTTTATGGAGGAGAAATCACAACGTTGTGATCTCTCCTTTTTCATTCATCATTTTATTTATTTGGGTCCTTTCTCTTTTCTTTTTGATAAGTCTGGCCAGGGGTTTATCAATCTTATTAATTATTTCAAAGAACCAGCTCCTAGTTTCATTGATTTGTTCTGTTGTTCTTTTGGTTTCTATTTCATTGATTTCTGCTCTGATCTTTATTATTTATCTTCTGCTGGGTTTAGGGTTTCTTTGGTGTTCTTTTGCCAGCTCCTTTAGGTGTAGGGTTAGGTTGTGTACTTAAGACCTTTCTTTTTTCTTGAGAAAGGCTTGTATCGCTATATACTTTCCTCTCCGGACTGCCTTTGCTGTGTCCCACAGATTTTGAACAGTTGTATATTCATTTTCATTTGTTTCCATGAATTTTTTCAATTCTTCTTTAATTTCCTGGTTGACCCATTCATTCATTCTTTAGTAGGATGCTCTTTAGCCTCCATGTATTCCAACATTCCTCTTGTGATTGAGTTCTAGCCTCAGAGCATTTTGGGAATGATTGTGATTGTGATTGAGTTCTAGCCTCAGAGCATACAGGGAATGATCCCAATCTTTTGGTATGGTTGAGACCTGATATGTGACCCAGGATGTGATCTGTTCTGGAGAATGTTCCATGTGCACTAGAGAAGAATGTGTATTCTGTTGTTTTGGGATGGATTGTTCTGAATATATCTGTGATGCCCATCTGGTCCAGTGTGTCATTTAAGGCCTTTATTTCCTTGTTGATCTTTTGCTTGGATGATCTGTCCATTTCAGTGAGGGGGTTACTATTATTGTATTATTATTGATGTGTTTCTTTGATTTTGTTATTAATTGGTTTATTAGTTGGCTGCTTCCATGTTAGGGGCATAAATATTTAAAATTGTTAGATTTTCTTGTTGAACAAACCCTTTAAGTATGATATAGTGTCCTTCTTCATCTCTTATTATAGTCTTTGCCTAAAATCTAATTTATCTGATAAAAGGATTGCCATCCCAGCTTTCTTTTGATATCTGTTAGCATGGTAAATTTTTTCCACCCCCTCACTTTAAATCTGGAGGTGTCTTTGGGTCTAAAATGACTCACTTTAAATGACTCACTTTAAATCTGGAGGTGTCTTTGGGTCTAAAATGACTCACTTAAAATGACTCACTTAAAATGACTCACTTTAAATCTGGAGGTGTCTTTGGGTCTATTTTCAATGATATCCTAGCTGGATATAGTATTCTTGGCTGCCTGTTTTCTCTCATTTAGTGCTCTGAATATATCATGCCAGTTCTTTCTGGCCTGCCAGATTTCTGTGGATAAGTCTGCTGCTAATCTAATGTTTCTACCATTGTATGTTACAGACTTCTTGTCCTGAGTTGTTTCAGGATTTTCTCTTTGTCAGTAAAACTTGTGTTACTATTAGATGACAGGGTGTGGTCCTATTTTTATTGATTTTGATGGGGAATTCTCTGTGCCTCCTGGATTTTCATGCTTATTCCCTTTGCCATATTAGGGAAATTCTCTACTATAATTCACTCCAATATACCTTTTGCCCCCTCTCTCTTCTTTTTCTGGAATCCCAATTATTCTAATATTGTTTTATCTTATGATATCACTTATCTCTCGAATTCTCCCCTTGTGGTCCAGTAGTTGTTTGTCTCTTTTGCTCAGCTTCTTTATTCTCCATCATTTGGTCTTCTATATCACTAATTCTCTCTTCTACCTCATTTATCCTAGCAGTAAGAGCCTCCATTTTTTATTGTACCTCATTAATAGTTTTATTGATTTCAGCTTGGTTAGATTTTAGTTCTTTTATTTCTCTAGAAAGGGATTTTATTTCTCCAGAAAGTGTTTCTCTGCTATCTTCCATGCCTTTTTTGAGCCCAGCTAGCACCTTGAGAATCATCATTCTGAACTCTAGTTCTGACAGATTACCAATGTCTATATTGATTAGGTCCCTAGCCATCAGTACTGCCTCTTATTCTTTTTTTTTTTTTTCTTTTTTTTTTTTTTTTGTGGTGAGTTTTTCCACCTTGTCATTTTATCCAGATAAGAATATATGAACGAGAAGGGTGCCTGGGTGGCTCAGTGGGTTAAGCCTCTGCCTTCGGCTCAGGTCATGATCTCAGGGTCCTGGGATCGAGCCCCGCATCAGGCTCTCTGCTCAGCAGGGAGCCTGCTTCCCCACCTCTCTCTGCCTGCTGCTCTGCCTACTTCTGATCTCTTTCTCTGTCAGATAAATAAATAAAATCTTTAAAAAAAAGAATATATGACCGAGAGAACAAAATACTAAAAGGGTGGCAAAGACTCCCAAGAAATGTACACTAACCAAATCAGAAGAGAGCCAAAACTGGGGGGAGAATAAAGGGGGAAAAAAGAAATTAAAAAAATATATATAGGGGCACCTGGGTGGCTCAGTGGGTTAAAGCCTCTGCCTTCGACTCAGGTCATGATCCCAGGGTCCTGGGATCGAGCCCTGCATCGGGCTCTGCTCAGCAGGGAGCCTGCTTCCTCCTCCTCTCTCTCTGCCTGCCTCTCTGCCTACTTGGATCTCTGTCTATGTCAAATAAATAAATAAAATCTTTAAAAATATATATATATAGATAGATAAGGATTTTTAAAATCCATTTTGGATTCACTGTGATTCTTTTTATTTTATCATTTATTTATTTTAGAGGGAGGTACAGAGCGTGCGCATGCATGTGAAAGGGCCAGAGGGAGAGGGAAACTCAAGCAGACTGCCCACTGAGTGCAGAGCCTGAGGCAGGGCTCTAGCTCACAGTCCTGAGATCATGACTGAACTGAAGCCAAGAGTTGGACACTTAAACAACTGAAACACCCAGGCACCCCTGCAATTCTTTTTTTAAATTTTTCTGTATAGCATAATAGAATTTCTGTGAATTAAATGTCCACACCCATAATACTATGTATGTTAAGAGGATTACTACAGGGGCACCTGGGTGGTTCAGTGGGTTAAGCCACTGCCTTTGGCTCAGGTCATGGTCTCAGGGTCCTGGGATCGAGCCCCACATCGGGCTCTCTGTGGGGAGCTTGCTTCCTCCTTTCTCTCTGCCTGCCTCTCGGCCTACTTGTGATCTCTGTCTGTCAAATGAATAAATAAAATATTAAAAAAACAAAAGGATAACTACAGATTCAAGAAGGTATATGGAAAGTATTAGGGGTAGTCTGTAAAAATTGGGAATGGAACTAGAAAACAAGTACTAAAAAGGATAAAACAGTATTAAAAGGTGTAGACTACATGGACCAAAGATGTTTGTAAGCCATGAACTAAGTACAATTAATTCAACATGAAATCAGAACAAAAAATTGACTCCTTTCTCTTCAGTTTCTCAATGCAACCCACATGCTTCTTTCTTTTCAGTCAGAATTAAATCAAATGCAGTATTTTTTGATTCACTGGACTTCTTAATCTGAATCTTGGTGTTTTCTTCAGTTCTAAAAAATTCTCAGCTGTTATTGCTTCAGAATATAGTTTATGTCTCTTTATTTCTTTCTTCTTCTTTGTGGAATTGGTATAGCCTCTTACTTTAGATTCAGTTTTTCTTAACCAATATTCTGTACTTTCCATTTTTTATTTCCTTGCTGCATCCTTGATATTGTACTTAATCTGTTTCCTGTTACACTAAATCTCCCTTCAACTATGCCTAGTCTTTGTCAGAAATATTAAGTTATCAGTTGATTATACACTCTTCCTATGTAGAAATTATACTGAGATCTTTTAAAAATCTCCTTTGTGGATAGTTTCAACCTTGATTTAATTTTTTTAAACATAGTAAGGATAATTCTTTAATTTTTTTTGTGATAATGGCAAAATCTGTAGATGCGTGCTTGTTTCTATTACCTACTTTTTTCCTGCTTGTTCTCATAATGCACTGCTGTGTTGTATGCTTGATCATCTTTATGTTTTACTTATTGTCCTTGAAAAATATTTTTGAAGATTTCTTGAGTACCTACAATACAATTATATTTCTCTGGGAAGAATTTTTATTTGGTTCTGCCTGGTTCTTATGGGCACTACCAGTCTAGAAACATTTGAAATCCTATTCATAAGTTGAAGTTTCTTTCACCATCCTATGAAAGAATCTTTGCTAACAAGCTCATCTGAAATTGAGTTGTTTACAACTTTCTGGGATGTGACATTTTTTAAATTTTCTTCCTCCTTGTCTCTTGTTTTCTTCTTTTTTATGTTTCATCTGCTTGATACCTAGGCAATTATCATATAGAAGGTAGGTTATTTTTCTTCAAGATTTCCTGAGTTTAACGCTTCTGAATTCTACTTAATATAATGGGTTTCTTATTTGACTTACTACTTTGGCAGGCCCTAGGTTTGTATTCCTTATCTCTCAAACCAGAGGTCATCAATGCTGTTATTTAATTTTATTCAATTTGGCAAATGTATGCAGGGTAAAGATGGCTTTTTGTGTTTATTTTATTTCTTGGTTCATGGTCTTTTGGAATTTAGAATTTGGCTTCATGATTTTTAAATTATCTTGCTATGTCTTTGATACTTTTAAAAAAGTTTAAAAACATTTTATTCAAAATTATTATTTGTTTTTAGTTGGAGGGTTCATCCAGATAACATAATCCATCATTTTCAGGAGTGGAAAGTTCCCTTTAAGAAAGTTCCTTGTGTACACACCTGTGATGGTTAATTTTATGGTCAAGTTGGCTAGGCTATGACAGGTAAACTCATTTTAAAAAATATAAAAAAATATGTTGACCAAATGTATTTGGCCATCTAGATACTGCTGTGAAGGTGATTTTTAGATGAGAGTAACATTTAAATCAGTAGACTTTAAATAAAGCAGATTATCCTCCATAATGTGGGTGGTCTTCATCCAAACAGTTGAAGGCCTTAAGAGGAAAAGACTCAAGTTCCCCAAGGAATAAGGAATTTTGCTTCTGGATTGCCTTTGGCCAAGTTGCAGTATCAGCTCTTTACTGAGTGTTTAGTCTGCTGGCCTGCCCTGAACATTTCAGGTTTGCCAGACTCCCAATCACATGAGCCATTTCCTTAAAATAAATGTATCTCTCTCTGTACATATACATCCTGTTGGCTCTGTTTCTCTCAGTAATGCTGGTAATTCTTTCTGAAATAATACCTATCAGAATGGCTAGAATAAAAATTAGTGATAATATCAAATGCTAGTGGGGATTTGGAGAAGCTTGATCACTCATACATTGAGTGATGAGAAATACAGTGAGAATGGGAAATGGTATTAGCATCCTGGTAATACCAAGAGTTTGTCAGTTTCTTTCACAACCAAACGTGGACTCTATTCATTCAGCCCAGCAATTGTACTTTTGGACATTTATCTCTAAGAAATGAAAACTTAAAAAAATGAAAACTTAATGTCATGTAGAAACTTGTATAAGAATATTCATTCATGGCAGCCTTTTTCATTAAACTCAGAACTGAAAACAGCTCAGGTATCCCTCAGTGAGTAAGTGCATGGTAAACAAACCATAGTATGTCCATACCATGGACTATTACTCAGCGATAGAAAGGAATGAACTGTTGATACAACAGCTTAGATGAACTTCAAGGTGATTATTTTTTTTTTTAAGATTTTATTTATTTATTTGACAGACAGAGATCACAAGGAGGCAGAGAGAGAGAGAGGGGATGAGGCTGATGTGGGGCTCCATCCCAGGACCCTGAGATCATGACCCGAGCTGAAGGCAGAGGCTTTAACCCACTGAGCCATCCAGGCGCCCCTCAAGGTGATTATTATGAGTGAAAAAAAAATCCAATCTTTTTTTATTAGGGAGATTAGCTAATTAATTAAGTGATCTCTGTACCTAATGTGGGGCTCAAATTCACAACCCTGAGGTCAAGACTTACATGTCCTACTGACTGAGCCAGGCAGGCACCCATGAAAAAGTCCAGTTAATAGGTTACATGATGTATATTTCTATTTATTTATTTATTTAAAGATTTTATTTATTTGTCAGAGAGAGTAAGCACAGGTAGACAGAGTGGCAGACAGAGACAGAGGGAGAAGCAGGCTTCCCGCTGAGCAAGGAGCCTGATGCGGGACTCGATCCCAGAACGCCAGGATCATGACCTGAGCCGAAGGCAGCCGCCCAACCAACTGAGCCACCCAGGCGTCCCTCCATTTATTTAATACTGTTGCAATAATGATTATAGAAATAGAGAACAGATTAGTAGTGGGTATAGAAACTAAGAAGCTGCATGAGGGAACCATGGTTGATAGTACAGTTCTATATTTTGACTGCAGCAGTAGTTACATGAAGCTATAGATATAATAAACTTGCAAAAAATTAAACACACACATGAGTGAATGTGTAACTGATAGAATTATTATAAATTATGTGGATCGTACCAATGTCAGGTATATAGTTTTTATAGTGGACTATTATTCTGCAAGATATTAACATTGAGAGAGGCTGGGTGAATGGTGTATAGGATTCCCTATACATTTCTTTCAACTATCCATGAATTGATAATTGTTACTATGAAAAGTTGAGAAGTTTCTTGTAGCCCGATCCATATATTATCTGGGTCAAGAAAGATATATAAGTGTCTTAGTTTTAAATAAAATATAGTTATTCCATTCTTCCTCTTTCAACTTTGTAGGGTTTAAAGACTGTATTACTATTAGTATTCATACCATCCTTACAGAATGCTGTATATCAAGGACAAAGTTAGGAAGAATAGTGTCTGGCAGCCTCGATACGAAGCAATTACTGAACTTTAGGAATCTAGCTTTTAGGACATGGTGTGTAGGGGCATGCAGAAAATTTAGTCCCTACAGATATTAAAGTAACAGAAAAAGCCTCAGCCACAGAGGAACTGTGGGTGGATCATCATCGCTCAGTGTTTTATGTATCAAGATCAGAATAGGAATGATGACAAAACTGTTACTTAGTTAAACCTAGAGGATTATGGGATACAGGTTGTTATATTTTTATGGTAACTCTGCTTGTACTTTAAAAACTTAAATAAATGATTTTTTTCAGTTAAAACCTTTTTATATTACAGAAATAAATGTTAATATGGAGAATGATTTTAAGTCTGATTCATCATCATCTACCTTTGCTCTTCCAAGTTCTTCGGAGACAATGTTTTCAATTCAGCTATTAGATTTCAAAACAAGTTTACTGGAAGCATTAGAAGAGTTACGGATGAGAAGGGTAAGGTCATTTTTACAATGCTTTTTGTAATCTGGGAACTTAATTTTGTCCAGCCATTTGGTTTAAGGAGATAAAAAGGCCTAACAAAATAACTTCTTATTTTAAAAGAAGAAATACAGTCCGGATAATGAAGTAAAAGAGAAAAGGACAGATCTAGTTGATATCACAGAAGGAAAAAGAATTTACAAAGCAAAAAGTAAAAAGGATTTTCGGGTTGTTAAACAGTTAATAAGCCAGCTCGTATTTACCGAGTGCCTTGGAGTGCATAGGTAGCACATAGTTAGACACTATGGCTGATAAAAAAAGAGTTGCTTTTCAGGAGATTATATTTTTGTTAAAGGCTATGAGATAGATGCCTATGAGTGATTAAGTAATGAAACAGGGCAATACATTTTTAAGTGACAAATGTATGTAATAAGTATTCTGATTCAAAGAATAAAATGTCCTTATTTTTTTTTAAATGTCCTTATTTTTTAAAGTGGTAGCTCATGAGGTATTTATTTAGAAGGGAAATATCTACATAAAATTGGGTTTTTAAAGATTTTTAAAAAATTTTTTATTAGAGAGAGAAGAAGGAGAGAGAGAGTGAGTGAGGAGGGAGGAACAGAGGGAGAGAGAGGGCCAAGCTGGGAGCCAGACATGGGGCTTCATCCCACAATCCTGAGATCATGACCTGAACTGAAATCAAGAGTCAAATGCTTAACCAACTGAGCCACCCAGGCGCCCCTATATAAAATTGTAAAAGTTGTTTGATTCAGCAGATCTGTATTATTCAAAACCCCTTAAAAGCCTTTCATTTCTGAGACTCTGTGGGTCTAAATTTGAAGTGTGTGTTGTCAGTTTTCTATAAGATGGGATAGGAGTTGGTAAGGTTATGGAGAGAAAAAAATAGACTATAAAACTACTGTAATAATGAACGAGGGATGGGGTCATTAGGATTTATACATAATTCTGAAAATAGGACAGAAGAGACAGGAAGGAGGGTGCCTGGGTGGCTCAGTTGGTTAAGTGTCTGCCTTGAGTTCAGGTCAAGATTTCACGGTCCTGGGATTTAAAGGCCTGTCAGGCTCTCTGCTCAGCGGGGAACCTGCTTCTTCTTCTCTCTCTGCCTGCTGCTCTGCCTGCTTGTGCTTTCTCTCTCTCAAATAAATGAATAAAATCTTAAAAAAAAAAAGAGAGAGACAGGAAGGATAATTAGTAGAATTGGGGCTTTCCTGAAAATGAGCTCTGAAAAAAAAAGATCTGAAATAACATTTTTATTATGTGATTCTTGTTCTAGGATTTAAAAATATTGAAACTTGTTATCATAATAAGAAAATTTAATTACCACAATGTTTGTCCTATATAAAGATACTTATTATCTGTATAATTAAAACCTATTTAATAAAGAAATCCTGCTAAAAAAAGATATGTTGGTTAAGCAGTAAAAAATGATTTTTGTAAGAATAACTTAAAGTGGTATCTTTTCTAAGTTAAAGCAACTTTAACTATTAAGAACTTCATATTCTGTTTTACTGTGATTCAAGCATTCTATTTAGTCTGTTTATATTTCTAACATAAAAAATAAGCTTGTTTTAAAAGTCTTTTGAGAGTTTCAGTGTACAACAGGAATTGAGTTTTTAATAACTAAGTGCAGAAGTATGTGCTGCTTTTAATATTCTTCACTGAAAGAAGAACTTTATTCTTACGAAGGGGAAAAATTTTTCCCCTTTATTGGAAAAGAGATGTATTGGTTTTCACATTTACCATGATGTTAGCACTTTATTCCTACTGTGGAATTTAATTTTTCCTCCCATAATTTATTAGGAAAATTTCAAAAATACAATAGTTCAAAGGTCAACTGTACAATTAAATATATAGTTCTTAAGTGCACCATTTCACGAGTTTTAACAAATGCTCATAACTATGTCATCCAAATCCTTGTCAAGATATAGATCATTACTAATTCCCAGAGAGTTCCTCCATGTCATTTTTAACTTATTTCTCATCCTTACACATCCAGAAGTCATTGTTCCATTTTTTTTTAAATCAGGGACTAGTTTATTTTACTCACCATGATATTTTTGAGATAATTAGCTATTCTATTTTAATTTTTTATTATTTATTTATTTTTAATTTAATTTTTAATTAACATATAATGTATTATTAGCCCCAGGGGCACAGGTCTGTGAATCGCCAGGTTTACACACTTCACAGCACTCACCATAGCACATTAATTTGCTATTTTAAACATCAGTAGTTTTTTAAAAAAATTTTTATTTTTCAGTGTTCCAAGATTCATTGTTTATGCACCCAACCCAGTGCTCCATGAAATATGTGCTCTCCTTAATACCCACCACTAGGCTCACCCAGCCCCCTACCCCACTCCCCTCCAAAACCCTTAATTTGTTTCTCAGAGTCCACAGTCTCTCATGGTTTATCTCCCCCTCCAATTTCCCCCAACTCTCTTCTCCTCTCCATCTCCCAATGTCCTCTGTGTTATGCCTTATGTTCCACAAGTAAGTGGAACCTTATGATAGTTGACTCTCTCTGCTTGACTTATTTCCTTCAGCATAATCTCCTCCAGTCCCGTCCATGTTGATACAAAAGTTGGGTATTCATCCTTTCTGATGGCTGAGTAATACTCCATTGTATATATGGACCACATCTTTATCCATTCGTCTGTTGAAGGGCATTTTGGCTCTTTCCACAATTTGGCGACTGTGGCCATTGCTGCTATGAACATTGGGGTACAGGTGGCCCCTCTTTTCACTACATCTTTATCTTTGGGGTAAATACCCAGTAGATAGACACATGAAAAAATGTTCACCATCATTAGCCATCAGGGAGATTCTAGTCAAAACAACAGTGTGATACCACCTTATACCAGTTAGAATGGCCAAAATCATTAAGACAGTAAACAAGTGTTAGAGAGGATGTGGAAAAAGGGGAACCCTCTTACACTGTTGGTGGGAATGCAAGTTGGTGCAGCCACTTTGGAAATAGTGTGGAGATTCCTTAAGAAATTAAAAATAGAACATCACTCGTTTTTTTCCTTTTTATAGTTGACTACTATTCTTTTTTTTTTTTAAGATTTTATTTATTTATTTGACAGAGAGAGAAGTCACAAGTAGGCAGAGAGGCAGACAGAGGGGGAGGGGGAAGCAGGCTCCCCGCTGAGCAGAGAGCTTTATGCGGGGCTCGATCCCAGGACCCTGAGATCAGGACCTGAGCCGAAGGCAGAGGCTGAACCCACTGAGCCACCCAGGTGCCCCGACTACTATTCTATTATATAAATATAACAATTTGTCTATCTGTTGGTGGACGCCTGGGTGGTTTTCAGTGGGTGGCTCTTATGAATAAAGCTACCTGAATATTTTTGTACAAAATGTTGGGCAGGCATGTATGACACAGCTAAGCAAGAAAATACCTTATTTGGGACCTATTTATGAGGTGTTGATTACCTCATATGCCCTCCCTGCTCTCTTGAGTCTTCATTGAACAATTTTAATATTTCCCCTTGGTAGTCTGTGAAGAGATATTTTTATTTAGCATTTTAAAAAGAAAACAAAAAAGAATGAGATCCAATCAAAAGTAATAACTATGTTTAATTTGTAAAGCTAAAAAATATAGAACTAAAATACTGAACTACAGTTATTGATGTATTTGGGTGGAATTGATTCTTTTTCTTTTTTTAAAAAAAGATTTTATTCATTTATTTGACAGACAGAGATCATAAGTAGGCAGAGAGGCAGGCAGAGAGAGAGAGGGGATGAGCCTGATGTGGGGCTTGATCCCAGGACCCTGAGATCATGACCTGAGCTGAAGGCAGAGGCTTAACCCGAGGAGCCACCCAGGCATCCCAGTGGAATTGATTCTTAGGTCCTTATATTGTTCAGGAGGTAAGATATTGACCAACTATAGACTTCGTTTAGTTATGAAGACATATTAAAAATTTCAGATTAATCAACAAATGAATAGGGTTTGTATCTTCCTAAATAGTAGAGAGAAAACATGCAATCATGGTAAGTTATCTTTGATTTGATGTTGGAAATAGCTGTAAAGAAAGTGTAATTTTAGGTTTTAGCTGTCTCCGAAGCCTTATTCTGGTTAAAAATACTGATGTTGTCTTCTATATATTCCAGAAACTGGCCCAGCTAATCTACATTTTTTTTTTCTGATTAGTTTTAATACTGTAAGGTCTGTTAATGGAAAACTAAAGGCTTTCTTTTCTCTTTTCTTTCTCCCATCCCCTGGCCTTGCCAGAAAATGTCTTTATCTTACCATAGATTTGTAAATTGCCATTTATGTTCTGTTAGTATTTTGAAGAGATTTTGTTGAATTCTTTTGTTGCAGTTGAGAAATTGATGTTCATTTAATTATCTCTCCATAGGTAATCCATGATTTCTTTCTATTTGCTCTGTGGAGCTTTTTTTTTTTTTAATCTTTAATGGTCTGCAGTTATTATGAATTTATTTACATTTCTTGGGAATCATTTTGGTTCCTGAATCTTAGGAAAATTTTCAGCCATGATCTTTTTGAGAGTTGCCTCTTCCTTATTTCTTCTGTTACCTTCTTCCAGAACTCCCATTAGATCATATGTTGGACCATGTCATTTTATCTTTTATGATTCTTAACTCTTTCATATTTTTCATGTATTTACCTCTCTACTACATTCTGCGTGTTTTGTTTTCTTGTTTCCTAATTGTCCCTTCAGATGTTTTTACTTGCTTAGAGTTTTATATTTCAATGATTATGTTTTTTATTTCTGTGTTCCTTCAAAGAATCTGCTATGGTCTGAATATTTGTGTCCCTCCGAAATTCAAATGTTGTAACCTAATGTCCAGTGTGATAGTATTAGGCAGTAGGATCTTTGGGAGGTGATTAAGGTATGAGGGATAGAACCCTGATAGATGGGATTAGTACTCTAACAGAGCTCCCTAGCCCCATATACAATGTGAGGTTATGAACTGGAGATCATCTATTACCAGAAAGAGAATCTGGCCATGTGGCATCCCAATCTTAGATTTCCAGTCTCCACAACTGTGAGAAATTAATTTCTGTCCCTTATAAGCATCTAGTCTGTGGTATTTTGTTATAGAACACTGAACAGATTAAGACAGCATCTAAAAATTTAATGTCAATTAAAACTCGTTTTTTTTTTTTTTTCAGAATTTGGCAGGATGATTCTAAAGTTTTATCTATAAGAAAATGTATGAATATATACATATATCAAATCATTATGTTGTATACCTTAAGCTAATACATTATAATAATAATACATTATTATATGTGTCAATTTTATCTCAGCAAAACTGGAAAAAAGTAAGTATATACAAGAAGCTTTTCAAGAGATAAGAATGAAGTGCTACATGCTTTATCAGACATTAAAACATGCCCTAATCTTATAATAATTAAAAATGTGACACTGTTGTAGGAATAAGCAAACCAGTAAAAGAATAAATGAATCCAGTGTGGAAAATGATAAATAGTCAATAAATGACTTTAGTCAATAAATTCACAATACTTCATATACAAAATAAATTTTAGAAAAAATTAAATGCAAAGGAAAAAATGTATATATATTAGAAAATATGATACTTAATTTTTATAGTCTCAGTAATAGAGATTACCCTACCTAAAAGATTGCTAGTTATGGTGACATACAAGTTATTAGCTTCTATGGGATAAAAGTTGCCATAAACAAAGTCTAAAAACCAGTGACTGAGAGAAAATATTTGCCTCATGCAAAATGGAAGAAAGGATAAATATCTTTTTTTTTTTTTTAAAGATTTTATTTATTTATTTGTTAGAAAGAGAGAGAGAGCGAGCACAGGCAGACAGAGTGGCAGGCAGAGGCAGAGGGAGAAGCAGGCTCCCCGCCGAGCAAGGAGCCCGATGTGGGACTCGATCCCAGGACGCTGGGATCATGACCTGAGCCGAAGGCAGCCGCTTAACCAACTGAGCCACCCAGGCGTCCCGATAAATATCTTTTTTTTTATAAAACATTCATACAAATCAAAATCCTACAAATCTGCAAGACCCAAGTGTGATGAATACAAAGAAAATCACACTTGGATGCATCATAGAAGGACTATAATCAAATGGAAAATCTTAAAGGAAGCCAGAAGTAGAAAAAGGCCCATTATTTTCAAAGGCACAGTAATACAATTGGTAGTGGACTTCTCAGTAATAATTGTTCAGCCCCAAAGACAATGCAGTGATGCTTTAAAGTACTAAAAGAATAACTACCAACCTAGAAATCTGTCTCCTAAAATATCTTCAAAAATGAAAGTGTGAATCTCAAGTTAATTAAATTTTGAGTGAATCTTTTAAGTGAAAGAAACCAGATCTAAGAGGCTGTGCAATATCCAGTGCATTTATAGGACTTTCTGGAAGATACAAAACTATAGGGATGGAAAACAAATCTGTGACTGACAAGTGTTGATAGGCATTGACTGTAAGTGGAATGCACAAAATAATTTTGGGGAGTCATAGACTGTTCTGTATGGTAAAGTAGTAGTGGAAGCATTAATCTGTATGTCTGTCAAAACCCATAAAGTTACACCACAAGCTGAACTATACAGTATGTGAAAATTCAGTCAGGATTCAGGAGCATTTCAAGATGGAATGCAGACTGTGAAAATACCTGTAACTGTTTCACTAACCAAATGACATCACTTTAGTGAAAGAAATTGGTGGGAAGGGACGCTGACTTAAGTAATTTGGGAAAACAATATTGGATGAGATACTGTAAGGATAACACCAAAAAGTTACATAAACACTCTCTCTAGTTGGTTAATTTGTTTCTCATGGGAGTAAGACTGAAATTACAGGTATGCCAGGGTTGAACAAATAAGCAAAAACTGTAGATAATGAGAAGCAGGCAGAATGTTTTTCTCTGTTTAAGGAAGAAGTTACAGATAAGCTAGACTAAGCTCTGTGGTGCTTGATTGGAGTTGGAGATACCAGTATGAACTCATGATTTCATTGTATGCAGATAAAAAGATACAGAAATATAGACATATATGTACATGAATTAGTATATTCTAGCTCTGCTGAAAAAGCCTAGAAATAGAGACACCCCAGTATCAGCAACCATATATAGGGCCCAGATCTTGGTTCTGAATATCATTATCTAAATATCATTATCATTATCTAAAAGAACCCAGGACTTCTTGGAGAAATGGCTTATTCCAGGGCTGGATAACTTGTAGTTCTGGAAAGTAAGGAACACCTCAAAAGAATATAGAATCAGGGAGCCTGATATCGACTCAATCTCAGGACCTTGGCATCATGACCTGAGCTGAAGGCAGATACTTAACTGACTGAGCCGTCCAGGTGCCCTAGGCTTTCTGTTTGGTTCTGTTGGACTATGTAGCTATGTACCATACTATTTTGATTCCTACAGCATTGTAGTATATCTTGAAATCTGGGATTGTGATACCTCCAGCTTTGTTTTTTCTCAAGATTGCTTTGGCTATTCAGGGTCTTTTGTGGTTCCATAAAAATTGTAGTACTATTTGTTCTAGTTCTGTGAAAAATGCTGTTGGCATTTTGATAGGGATTGCACTGGATCTGTAGATTCCTTTGAGTAGTATGGGCATTTTAACAATTTTAATTCTTTCAATCCATGAGCACTGAGTATCTTTCCATTTGCTTTTGTTGTCTTCAATTTTTTTCATTAATGTTTTCTAGTTTTCTGGTCAAATTTATTTTAAGGTATTTTATGATTTTTGGTGCAGTTGTAAATGGGATTGTTTTCTTTCTTTCTTTTTTTTAAGATTTTATTTGTTTATTTGACAGACAGAGATCACAAGTAGGCAGAGAGGCAGGCAGAGAGAGAGGAAGGGAAGCAGGCTCCCTGCCAAGCAGAGAGCCCAGTGCAGGGCTCGATCCCAGGACCCTGGGACCATGACCTGAGCCAAAGGCAGAGGCTTTAACCCACTGAGCCACCCAGGCACCCTGGGATTGTTTTCTTAATTTCTCTTTCTGCTGTTTCATTATTAGTATACAGAGATTGATTTTGTATCTTTCAATTTTACTGAATTCATGTAACAGTTCTAGTAGTTTTTTGATGGAGTCTTTCAGGTTTTCTGTAAATAGTATCTTGTTATCTGCAAATAATGAGTGTTTTACTTCTTCCTTACCAGTTTGGATGAATTAACTTCTCTTTTCTTGTCTGATTGCTGTTGCTAGGACTTACAGTACTATGTAGAATAAAAGTGATGAGAGTGGACATCTTTGTCTTATTCCCAATCTTAGAGGAAAAGCTCTCAGTTTTTCACCATTGAATATGATGTTATCTGTGGATTTTTCAAATGTGGCCTTTATTATGTTGAGGTATGTTCCTTCTGAACTCACTTTGTTGAAAATTTTTATTAAGAATGTATGTTGTAGGGATGCCTGGATGGCATCCAGCAGCTGCCTTTGGCTCAGGTCATGATCCCAGCGTCCTGGGATCGAGTTCCACATCGGACTCCTTGCTCAGCAGGGAGCCTGCTTCTCCCTCTTCCTCTGCCTGCCTCTCTGTCTGCCTGTGCTTGCTCTCACTCTCTCTCTCTCTGACAAATAAATAAATAAAATCTTAAAAAAAATGCATGTTGTATATTGTCACATGCTTTGTTTTTATCTGTTGAGATGATCATGGTTTTTTTCCTTTCTCTTGTTAATGTGGTGTATCACATTGATTGATTTGGAATATTGAACCACCTTTGCATCTCTGGAATAAATCCCACTTGCTCATGCTGAATGATTTTTTTTAATATGTTGTTGGATTTGGTTTGTTAGTATCTTATTGAGGATTTTTTGCATCTATGTTCATCAGAGATATTGGCCTCTAGTTTTCTTTTTTATAGTGTCTTGCCTAGCTTTGGTATCAGAGTAATGCCGACCTTGTAGTATGAATTTAGAAGGTTTCCCTCCTCTTCTGTTGTTCAGAAAAGTTAGAGAAAAATAGGTATTAACTATTTTTTTAAAGATTTATTTATTTTAGAGAGAGAGCCTGAGTAGGGGAGGGAGCAGAGGGAGATGGAGAGAGAATCCTAAGCAGACTCTATGCCAAGCATAGAGCCCAGTGCAGGGTTCCATCTCATAACCCTGAGATTACCACCTGAGCTGAAACCAAAAGCCAGATGCTCCCCTGACTGCACCACCTAGGTGCCCTGGTATTAGCTTTTTTAAAAATACATTTGGTAGAATTCACTTGTCCTGTCCATGTGGTCCTCAACTTTTACTTGCTTGAAGTTTTTTGATTACTAATTCAGTTTTATTAGTAATAATCCATCTGTTCAAATTTTTCTATGTCTTCTTGATTCAATTTTAGGAGATTATATGTTTTGGGGGATTTACCTATTTCTTCTAGGTTGTCTAATTTGTCGGCATATAATTTTTCAAAATATTCTCCTATAATCTTTTATATTTCTGTATTATCGTTATTTCTCCTCCATTTTTTATTTTATTTGAATCCTCTTTTTTTCTTGATATGTCTGGTTAAATGTTTATTAATTCTATCTTTTCAAATCAACCTCTGGTTTCATTAATCTTTTTTTTAGTTTAAGTCTCTTTTCATTGGTTTCTGCTTTAATCTTTATTATTTCCTTCCTTTTACTGGCTTTAGATTTTGTTCTTTTTCTAGCTCCCTTTGTAGTAAGGTTAGGTTGTTGAGATTTTCTTGTTTCTTGAGGTAGGCCTGTATTGCTATAAACTTTCCTCTTAGAACTGTCTGCTGCATCTCAAAGATATTGGACCATTGTGTTTTCATTTTCATTTGTCTCCATGTATTTTTTTATTTTTTTCTTTGGTTTTGTGGTGGACCCATTCATTATTTAGTAGCATGTTGTTTAGCTTCCATGTATTTGTGTTCTTTCAAGATTTTTTCTTATAATTGATTTCTGGTTTCATAGTGTTGTACTATGAAAAGATACTTGATACAATTTCAGTCTTCTTAAAGTTATTAAGACTTGTTTTGTGGCATAATATGTGACCTATCTTGGAGGATGCTCTCTGTGCAATTGAAAAGAATGTGTGTTCTGGAAAAGTGCTCAACATCACTCGGCATCAGGGAAATGAAACAAGATGGGACCAGGGAGGGAGACAAACCATAAGAGACTTAATCTCAGGAAACAAACTGAGGGTTGCTGGGAGATTGGGAGGAAGGGATAGGGTGGCTGGGTTAGGGACATTGGGGAGGGTATGTGCTATGGTGAGTACTGTGAATTGTATAAAACTGATGATTCACAGACCTGTACCCCTGAAGCAAATAATACATTATATGTTAATTAAAAAAAAGAATGTGTGTTCTGCTGTTTTCAGATAGAATGTTCTGTATATATCTGTTAGTTGCATGTGGCCTAATGTGTCATTTAGAGCTACTATTTCCTTGCTGATTTTCTGTCTGGATAATCTATCCATTGATGTAAATGAGATGTTAATGTCCCCTACTATTGTATTACTGCCATTTTTTTCTTTTATATCTGTTAATAATTGCTTTATATGGTTAAGTACTCCTATGTTGGGTGCGTAGATATTTACAACTGTCATTTCTTCTTGTTGGATTCTTCCCTTTATCATTACATAGTGCCTTTCTTTATCTCTTGCTACAGTCTTTGTTTTAAAGTCTATTTTGGGTGCATTTGCGTGGTTCAGTTGGCTAAGCCTCTGACTCTTGATTTTGGATCAGGTTGTGGTCTCAGGATTGTGAGATCAAGCCCTGTGTTGGGCTCCACCCTGGGCATGGACCTGCTTGGAATTTTCTCTCTCCCTCTCACTCTCTGTCCTTCTCTCAAAAAAAAAAAAAAAAAAAAAAAAAAAAAGAAGAAGAAGACTGAGAAACTATCATAGATAAAAGAAGCCTAAGAAGACATGATGACAAAATATAACTTGGTGTCCCAGTTGGATCCTGGAACTAATATTGGTGGAAAAACTAGTGAAATCTGAATAAACTCTGTAGTCCAATTAATGGTATTGTAGCAGTGTTATTTTCTTAACTTTGGTAAATGTACTTATGTAAGATTTTAGTGTTAGGGAAGTTGGGTACCTTTGCAAGTCTTCTGCAAAGCTAAAATTATTTCAAAATAAAAAATTATTAAAAAATTAGGACTTTGAAACAGTGAAAACTCAAGGAATACTATAGTATAAATTGATTCTTTTTTATTTTTAGATAATAGTAGGCATGGAAGACTGTAATTGGTCATTAACATTTAATGCTCATTTGCTATGCCAGGTTTAGAGACTATAATACTTTATAACAAAAGAGAGTAAAATATATTATGAGAGTATGGATAAGGACATGGCTAGCTTTACTAGGGGTAGTGAGGAAGGCTTCATGGAGTAATTCATGCAGAGACATTATGAATGAGTAGGAATTTCGGGTCAGTCTTTCTAAGGGTTTATCAATTGTCTTTTTAAAGAATTAAATTCTGGCATTGCTGATCCTCTCTATTGCATATTTGTTTATATTAATATCTGCTCTTTATTTCCTTTTCAAATTTGCTGTTATTTTTATTTTGAACTTTTGGAGATGGATAGTTAATTTTTATGTATTTTATCTTCATGATCATTCAGTTCAAGTATTTTCTAAATTTCACTGTTATTTCTTTGATTCATGAGTTATCTAGAAGTATATTACTTTTAAAAATTTTACTTTTTTTAACTTTAAACAATGGGTATTAAGCATAATTTTATTATATTGATAATATGTTCTTTATATAATTTCAGTAATTTATTATTTGTGGAGTTTTGGTTTATAGCCAAGCATATAATCAATTTTGGTAAATATGCCAACATAAGTGAACTTGAAAAAAATACATATTCTTTATTTCTTGGATGCAGTATTCTATCAATTTGAATTTGGGCAACTTTGTCAATCATGTGCAAATCTCCTATATTATTACTGAGTTTTTTGTCTATATTTTCCTTTTTCTTTTTCTGCCCATGTTTCAGTCTGGTTATTTTCCTCTGTCAACTTGCTAATTTCCTTAATTTATTTAATCTGCTGATAAAGTCCATCTATTAAGTTCTTAATTTCACGTCTTGTATTTTTCAGTTGTGAAATTTCTATTTGGGTTTTCTTTTATAATTTTCAGTCCTCTGTTGAAATTAATTTTGTCACATAATTTATTAATGATAATTAGTTTTATATATTTTAAAGTCTGTATACACTCCAATATCTGGACCTCTTGTGGATCCATTTCTGTCGTCTCTTTTTCTCTTCTTGGTTTTGGTCATTTAACTTACTTCCCAGGATGTAGGGTAAATTTTGTTTAAATGACTGCATTTGTGTATGAAAAGTTGCAAAGAGCATTTGAGGCTTTAGATGATGTTATCTTCATCTAGAGAATTTCATTTTTGCTTTTGGAAGTTTGGATGGGGCAGATCATCTTATCCATCAGAGATTGAGCTTATTGGAGGCTGAGTTTCCTTGTGAGGGCTAGTCTGTTTCCATCCTCTATCTACCCTAAGATTGTAGCTCCTTGGCCTTTCATCTAAAATCCTAGGGCATTATTTTCCAGAATCTCTCCTTGGTGTGTCCTGAACACTAAGTCAACCCGCATAAGACTGCTGGTGGATCTGCCAGATCATTTCTCAGATTATGAGAATGAGATCAATTTCTCAGCCTCAAATGATCTGAGAAGTGATGATTGTCAGGATCATCTTTCTGTTCTTCCTTCTGTCAATGATCTTGGAGATGTATTTTTTCTAAAGATTTTTATTTATTTATTTTGGGGGGGAGAGAGAGCCTGAGTGCGGGGAAGCAAAGGGACAAGCAGACCCCTACAGAGCACAGACCCTGATGCAGGGCTTGATCCCATAACCCTGAGGTCATGACCAGAGCCAAAGTGAGACACTTAATAAACTGAGCCACTGAGGTGCTCCAGAGATGTATTTTTTTTTAAATTAACATATAAAGTATTATTTGTTTCAGGGTACACGTCTGTGATTCATCAGTCTTACACAATTCACAGCACTTACCATAGTACATACCCTCCCTGGGGTCCATCACCCAGCCACCCCTCCCTTCCACCCACCTTCAGTTTGTTTCCTGAGATTAAGAGTTTCTTATGGTTTGTCTCCCTCTCTGGTTTCATCTTGTGGTGATCAGTCTTTTTTTCAGGATCATGAGATTATAGAATTTTAGAGGTGGAAGTGACTTGAGATAACTTGTAATCCAACCTAAAGCCCAGAGCTTTTAAGAGACTAGTACTCTGATCTTTCTACTCCTTGTCTAAATCTCTTCCATTAATATATATAATAAATTAACTGGACTAATGTAGTCAACATAAAATTGGGCCAGACTGTAAAGGGTTAGTTAGTAAAGTTTCTTTAAAGAAGTGAAATACAAAAGATAATAAAAGTCAAAGAAAGAGACTTTCTTACTCCACTAAACTGTATTTAAGTACCTAACTATGCTGCCATTAACAAAGTTACTCATTTTTTCCCATATCGACCTAATTTGGTGATGATATTTTAGAAAAAATTTGAATGTTTTAAATCAGTCTTTACATAAACAATCTGAGTCAACAGATTAGTTTACATTGAATCAATAATGTATATTTTTTAGAAGTTAGACATTTCTGGTGATTTCCTTATCAGATTACATAATAACTGATGAATTAGCTCCTTGGCCTTTCATCTAAACTCCTAGGGTATTAGGATGAGTGGAGATGAACCAATGGCAGAGGGGTCACAAATTCAGTTTCTTTCAGGATTGGGTAGTTTGCAGGAATTGTGTTGAATTGGAGAGCCTTTGTCTTCAGTTAAACTTGTACTTGCCATTCAGCTCCAAAAACTTGTTGCCATATAGAATAATGAGCTCTGTATTATCAGTTCTTTCAATTACTGAAGAGAAACTAGAAATCCAGACTTTAATATGAAATCTATTAGATTGTAAAAGTAGAAAGTGGGTTGAAAGTTTTTAAACAAACTATATTTCTCAGGCAAATCATCTATACAGTGGGGATAAAAGAGCTCTACCATAGAACTTTCACTTTTATTTATTTATTTTTTTAAAAGATTTTTTTTTTTAAATTTTTATTTATTTGACAGATGCAGATCACAAGTAGGCAGAGAGGCAGGCAGAGAGAGAGGAGGAAGCAGGCTCTCCGCTGAGCAGAGAGCTTGATGCAGGGCTCGATCCCAGAACCCTGGGATCATGACCGAAGGCAGAGGCTTTAACCCACTGAGCCACCCAAGTGCCCCCAGAACTTTCACTTTTAAAATATGCATTCGTTTGGTAACCTTTGAAAAACCATTACTCAATCTTGCTCTAAGAGAATTTGAAATTTAATGATCACCTAATTAATCATGCAAATGAATTACTATATTCTCACATAGTATATATTATGTGTGATAATAGAATTATGGAGAAAGTAGAATGGGAGTTCAGAGAAAGGATGCATTAGATTTATTAAATATATGAACAGAAGGAAATCTTAGAATTTCAAATTAGCAATAAATTAAAGCCAGAGGAAATTTGGGTATTCCAAAATAGCAATGATTTGCTAAGGAAATTGTGAAGGAAAACTGGGTATAATTAATGGTATAATATGTGGTAAATAACATTAAGCAGCATTTCAGTACCCCATAAAATTAGTTATGCAATGAGTAGAATCATACCCCTTTATAATTATAACGATTTATAGAATATATATCTCTATACCACATGGAAAACTGATAAAATGGGTGTTATCTACAATGCTGAAAGGTAACAGTATAATACACTTTTACTATATTAGGATTTTAATTTAACTACATGTTTTATATTAAACATTATCTTTTTATTGGAACTTTTCATTTTTATCTTTCATTAGTTCTTCAAGCAGCTTTCAAAAGTTATTAATAAAAATCCTTACTGTCAATGAGAAAAATCTATTAAATTTGGTAAGAAAATCCCATCTGTAACTTCAATAAAGTATCTAAGAATATAGAATCTTAGAAGTGTTTATTTTTTATTATCTGCCTTAGGACTACAAGGATTTAAGTGTTTTTTTATAAAAACAATAAAAGAAGAGTAATTTGATGGTTTATTTACTCTTTATAACCTTTAGAAAGTGTCATGCTTTTTAAAAAAATGCTTGCTTCAGGCTGTAGTTTTACAAGATGTGCTGTGTATTGGTTAGGCCTCTTCAATTCTTGACCCTGAACAGATTCAGGGACATAGTACATACAGCAGGCACATGTCCAAGCAGCCAAAACTGTAACTGGGTACTTCTATTCTCCTTTTCAAACTCATAATCTACCTCCTACGAAATTGTAAAATTCAGTTTCCTATGTTGTCTTAATAAAATACTAAACATTCTTTCGGATAGTTTCTTAGTTTGATTAGCTACAAAGTATTCAAGATAAATATCACTAATATGCATGGAATAGCCTTAAAGTTCACATTTTAATCTTTCCTAATTGGTATTAAAGCTACTGTTTTCATATTACTCAACTTAGTCTATTATAAAGATTTCTGAAATAGAAAAATATTCTAAGAACATTCGTAGCAATTCTTAATGCTTTTGTTTTTCTATACAACAAATATTTCTAGTTGTTACTTTGAAATGTTCTACAGAATATCAGAATGTACTTGTATATTTAACTAGGTAATTTGATTTTGAATGTCTATCTTCTGTGTGATATGAAGATTAAATTCGGAGGTTTTTAAAGGAAAGGAGTGTATCATAACAATCCATACTGTCCTACAGCACCCACAATCTTAAAGCTAATAAAATGGCATGTTTAAGAGACTCTGGAGACAGATCATCTAGATTCAAATACTAGCTCTGTTGGTTAGCTACTGTGTGCATTTAGGCGAGTTACTTATTCTCTTGCTAACCTAGTTTCCTCATTTATAAAATGGTGATAATGAGAGTATTTACCTTGAAAAATTATACCTGTGATTGAATTAATACATAAAAGTGCTTAGAACAATATCTAAACCACAGTAAGATCTCAGAAATCATTTAAAAGATAAGTATATAACCAGGCCCATGTAAAGAAAGCAGTGTCTTGCACATTTTCAGTCCAGCTGTTTTGGGTTTGATAAGATGCATACATCTGTGAAATATAACCCTTATCAAGATATAAAGTGTTTCTGTCTACCCAGGCCAGTTCTACCCTTATTTCCTCCTCAGGAGGCAACCCTCTTTTGATTATTTTCCACTGTCGATTAGTATTGTTTTTTTCTGACATTTCATATAAATGGAATCATACATATGTACTCTTTTAGGTAAGGCTCCTTTCACTCAGTGAGATGGTTTACATTCATCCATGTTGTTGTGTCTACCAGCATACAGATTAAGTGTACATCTATATATTTCATTTTTTCTGGGGTGATTATAAATTGTGTTTTTAGTTTTGTTTTCTGCATTTTTTTTTCTTAAATTTTTTTTTTTTTTTTTTT
>ML102206.1:23871-72293 GCA_003697995.1 Taxidea taxus jeffersonii
TGACCTGAGCCGAAGGCAGCGGCTTAACCCACTGAGCCACCCAGGTGCCCCTGTTTTCTGCATTTTTATTGTTAGTGTATAGAGCCATGATAGTTTGGGTGTTGATCTTGTATCCTGAGACATTATTGAACTCTCAGTTATTAGTTCTGGTAGATTTTTTATAGATTCTTTGGGATTTTCCATGTATATGACCATGTCATGTACAAATAGAGACAGTTTATTTCTGTCTGATTTGTTTCTTTCCTCCTTTTTTTCTCTCCTCTCTTTCTTTCTTTCCTTTTTTCCTTTCTTTGCCTTTCCATCCATCCAGTCTTTTATCATTAAATATGATGTTAAGTATAGTGTTTTTATGAATACTCTTTATAAAACTGAGGTAATTCTCTCTCCAAACTGGCTGAGAGTTTTTATAATGCATGAGTGTTGTTTTTTGTCAGTTGTCTTTTTTGTGTTAATTATGATGATCATGTGATTTTTCTTTAGCATATTGATATAGTGAGATATATTGGCTTAATATTTTTGAATTGGCCTTATATATCTGGAATAAATTCTACTTGGTGATGGTGTATAACATTTTATGCATTGTTGGATTCCATTAGCTGATATGTTGTTGAAGATTTTTCCATCAAAACTTGTGAGAGGTATTGGTCTTAGTTTTCTTTCTTTTTTTATTTTTATTTTTTGGTACTGTCTTTGTCTAGTTTTGGTGTCATGGTACACAGGCCTTATGAGTTGGGATGTGTTCCTTCCTCTTATTTTTGTGGAAGTGACTGTGTAAAATGGTGTTAATTCTTTATATGTTTGGTAGAATTCTCTGAAGGTGAAACCATGTGGGCTTGGAGATTTATTTTTTGGGAGCTTTTTCACTAGTGGTTACAGGGCTATTTAGATTGTCTATATCACCTTGGATGGAGTTTGGCAATTTGGGGTTTTGAAGAATTTGTTCATTTCTGTAAGTTGTCCAATTTATAAGCATAAAATTGTTTGTAGCATTCCCTTATTAACTTTTTAATGGTTGCAGTATCTTTGTACATGGTTTCTTTTAGCTCTTAGAGCATATTTAAATTGTGGATGTAAAGTCTTTTTCTAGTAAGTCCTTTGTCTGCACTTGCTCAGAGACAGTTCTTTTTAACTTTTTTTGGGGGGGGAGGGGACTGTGTATGGATCACACTTTGTTTCTTTGTATGCTTGGTATTTTTTGTTGAGAACTGGACATGGACATTTTGAATATGTGGAAATCAGATATTCTCCCTCCCCAGGGTTGTTGTTCGTTGTCATTGTTTAGTGACTTTTCTGAAAAAATTTTGTGAAGTCTGCTGTTTCTGTCATGTGTGGCCCCCGAAGTCATTGTGCTCTTAATTTAGTGATCAGCTAGTGCTTTGTTTGGCAGAGATTTCCTTAAATACCAGGAGCCAAAAGAAAAAAAAAAAAAAGCAACTCCCAGTTTTTGCAGAGGGGCTCTCTCTATATTTGTTGGGGCATACCTTCAACACTGTATATAGGTACTTTTCAGGTCTTCCTGTTGAATTTTTTTAAAATTTAATTTTATTTTTTCAGTGTTCCAAGATTCATTGTTTATGCACCACACCCAGTGCTCCATGCAATACGTGATCTCCTTAATACTCAGCACCAGGCTCACCCCACCCCACCAACCCACCTCCCCCCTCAAACCCTCAGTTTGTTTCTCAGCCTGTTGAATTTTTTAACAGAAGTTTCAGATTTTTCTAGTGATACCTTGTATTTATGGTGTAAGCTATTTTTGGAGTGTTATATGATTTTAAACAAAATCAGAGGATTTTTGTAAATAACTCCTTCCTGCTTGGCTTTGGGCCTTGTTTCTTGACTTTGGGTCTTCCCTTTGTGCCTTTGCAGCCTTCCCCGGTGATCTCCCTGTTCTTTTTATTTGATGCTTGTTTGTCTGGTCGTGGTTGTGGGGTGGGGGAATTTGGGTATTCTCTGACTTTATTAAGCTTCAATTCTTAGGTGAAACTCCGTCTAAGGTTGAGGTCCTCACAAGAGTTCTGTTCCTTCTTTTGTTTTTAATGCTGGGCCTACTGTATTCCTGCTGTTTTTCTGTGCCACCCCTCTCACCCCCCATTGAGCTGTTATTTTATTTTCCTAGCCTGCTTCCAGCTGCAGTGGCTTTCCACAGGAGCTCTCATACTGTAGTTTTTTTTTGCCCCTCCCCCTGTAGATTAGGCTCTTCTTCCTTAGGGGAGATGAGGAAGACTGGTCTGTCTAGGTATCATGGTCCCTTTCTCAGCTGTGGAAAGTTTCCGCTAGTGTTCTTAAGGATCATTTTTGTTGCCCTTTCCCTTACAGATTAAGATTCTTGGTCTGTAGGAAAAATAGGGAAAATGGGTTGTGAGGCTCTTCTCTTCCCCAGCCAGTACTGTATACAGGGGAGAGCTGCTCAGGTTGTTGGATTCTTCCCATCCTTCCCTGTGAGCACTTGGTGGGCTTCCTGGAGGAAAACAACTGGTAAAAAGTATAAAACCTCCTTATTTCTGGGGCTCCTGGGAGTTCATATCCTTTCTCTAGTCCACGTTCTGCCTTTAGCAATTTATTAAGGACTTTCAGCTGAGTTTTCTTACCGCTACTCAGCTGTTTATGTTGCAGGTAAGCAAATGCTGTGGTTCTCTTTTCCCTGCAGGAGAGAATTATCCAGAGTTTGGATTAATTGAATGATCTAGGACCTCAGTTCTCTGATGGTTTGTCTATTTAATTTGCAATTTTTCTAGATTTCTTTCTTGTTGTAAGCATGAGAGGATGCTCTTTTTATCTCTCTAGAAAGAGAAGAAATATAAAGTATTAAAGTCCTAATTTTCCCAGCATTTTTCTTTTTTATTTAGGAAGCAGAAACTCAATATGAAGAGCAGATTGGGAAAATTATCATGGAGACACAAGAACTTAAATGGCAAAAGGTGAGTGTTTTTTATTTTATTTTATTTATTTATTTATTTTAAAGATTTTATTTATTTTGTTAGAGAGAGAGAGAGAGCGAGCACAGGCAGACAGAGTGGCAGGCAGAGGCAGAGGGAGAAGCAGGCTCCCTGACGAGCAAGGAGCCCGATGCGGGACTCGATCCCAGGACGCTGGAATCATGACCCGAGCCGAAGGCAGCTGCTCAACCAACTGAGCCACCCAGGGGTCCCTGTTTTTTATTTTTTTAAGATTTACCCCAGAAAGAGTGAGCACGCACTGGAGTACACATGAGTGGTGGGGGAGAAGTAAAGGGGAGAGAAATTCAAGCAGACTCCTCTGAGCGTGGAGCTGATGTGGGGCTCAGTCTCCCCATCCTGAGATCAGGACCTAAGCTGAAATCAAGAGTTGGATGCTTAATGAACTGAACCACCCAGGTACCCCAAAAATGAGTATTTTTAATTTTTATTTCAGATTAGTCTTTTTAACATCTATTTAAAGAAGTATTCTAATCCTTAATTGCAGTTTAAATTTTTAAATTTCCTAAACATGTTTGGGGATTATGCATCATTTTAAACAAAGTCTCAAGAGAATTCTAACTAAAATTGTTTTTTTGTTTTGTTTTGTTTTTTTGCTAACTAAAATTGTTTTAATAATATTTGGGCCTCCAGAACACTAAGAATGAAATTTTTTTCCAGGATTTCTGATAATAATGCTAAAAACGACCTGTGATCTATTTAATGTCTGAGTAGCACATTGTGTATTATAAAGGAGTCAAAATATTTTCCAAGAAGTGAAACCTCTTTATTTTCCCAGGCTCTTATTACATACTGTAACCAAATATTTAAAAACACCACCACCACCACCACCAACAACAACCCAGTATCAGAGGGACACCTGGTTGGCTTTGTCGGTAGAGCCTCTGACTCTTGATCCCGGAATCATGGTTCAAGCCCCATGCTGCATGTGGAGACTGCTAAAAACAAAAAAAACAACCACGAGTATCATCAGATCTGATTCTCTTTCTAGCCTTATTTATATAGAAGCGTTTTTGATGTGCTTCTGTCTTTCCACCAAATAATTTTAATAGCTAAAAATTGAAATCTTAATTATGATGGCCCCCCTTCTTTTCGCTATTTGGCAGTATTGAAATAGGAAGTTGGAGGTAACATATCAGAATCAGAATTCAAGTGACAGAGGATAGCTCAAACTAGAAATGATGGGAATTTTGAGACCAGACAAAAAGAATAAACTAGAGTTGGATTTTATGAGGCACAGGTCTCGAACCTCTCTGCAGAAAGAAAAAGCAGATAAACACCAAGTACAAACTGGAACTCCAAGCAAATTTCAAAGTGTGAAGTCATGTCTTATTTTTGGATAGAGTCAACAGTATAAAGTTATCCATATCCTTAAATTAATGAGTGTGTTTAATACAATCCAGTACCAGGAGTGTGTTTGCTGTACTTAAGCTGTTCTAAGGTTTATGTGGAAATAAACGTACAAGAGTGGGAAATTTTTGAAAAAGAACAGAACAAAGTAGTTATGCTAGTTTTTATTTTTTTAAAATTTTTATTTATTTAATGATTTTATTTGTTTATTTGACAGAGAGAGAACACAAGTAGGCAGAGAGGCAGGCAGAGAGAGAGGTGGAAGCAGGCTCCCTGCTGAGCAGAGAGCCCGATGCGGGGCTCGGATCCCAGGACCCTGGGATCATGACCTGAGCCAAAGGCAGAGGCTTAACCCACTGAGCCACCCAGGTGCTCCATTATGCTAGTTTTTAAATATATTCTTATGAACTGTATTTATTAAGGTAGCTTGGTGTAGCATACATGGATAGGTATTCCTCAGAACATAATAGAGTCTAGAAATAGATCCAAATCATAATGTAAATTAGTGAATGATAAAGGTGGCATTTTTTTATTCTGACAAAATTCCAAACTTTTTTTGGAATTTTTATGTCTTTTTGAGCTAAAGCAGTAAGTAGTTAAATGGAATCAATGTTAGAGCTTTCCTCATCTTTAGAACGAGAAAAACTTGTCCATGTATTGTTTAAGAGTGCACTTACAGAGAAATTTAAGTTCCGTAAGTTTAGTCAGTAAACCCCTGAGGCATAGAGCTATCCAGGTAAGCTGTTGATTTCCCAGGACAAAACAGGTCACACCATCTTGATCTAAAGGGACATTATGGGAAACAGAACATATATTTACAGTGGTAAAATATGTAAAGATAAAACAGTATTTGGACACAGTACTACAAAGAATTGGGGCCATGGTTATTTCATTTATTTTTCTTGAACAGATCTTTATCTTTACCCATTGGGTTTCTTGACTGGGAAACAACAGTGTTCGAAGACTGGTATAAAATGTGATTGATCCTTTCTCTATTAGGCTTTTAGACTCTTGGCTCTAGTTCTTAACTTCTGGTTTTAGAGATATTATATGAAGTTAGGTAGAGGTTTGCTGCTAATATCAGTAAGACATTTGCCAACAAAGAATGCTACTTCAAAGAGATCTTAATTTGGTCATACGCAAAGGTACCAGTAAGTCAGTAACTAAATTAGCTGTGATCTGATTACAATAGAAAAATCCTCAGGGATCTTAGAAAATCAGGGAAGAATTTAATTTTGCAGTTCTGTTTACATAGTAGATTCCTTTCTCTTATGCTAATGGTGCGGTCGTCAAAAAGGAGAAAATAATATGTCTCACTTGAGGATCCAAGGATAACAGTTGGAGGCTGAAACAGTGGGGAGTATCTCTGGATTATTAGAGACATTCACTATCTGAGTAGCTCAGTGACTCTGAGGAAGAGGTTATGTGATGATGACAGGATTTATGGTATAAGTAAAGTATTTGCAAAGTTTCTTTTAATATTTAGAGAAATTTCTCTTTGCAAGTTTGAGGATAAAATGAGAACTTGGGGGCATGATTTGCCCTCAGCAGTATCATTGATTTGCCCACTTGATTTTTTTCCCCTTCATTTTTCTTAGCTAGTTCAGAAAAGTTTTTCAAACCCAGTGGCCTCCCCCTCTTTTTTTAATAATAAATATCTACAAGTGTCTCTACCAAGAGGCTCACTACTTTAGTGCTTGATGACTAGAGTGGGAGCATTAAGTTGTTTTATCTGTAAGACCTCCAGTTTATTCTGCTTTTTTTCAAAGGCTTTTTGAACATCTGGATTTGAGATCTCATAATGGGGCTATTTCCCATTCCAGTTTTTGTTGCATATTAAATCTCCTATTTCCAGGTTTAAGGCTGGTCACAAAAAGTAAGGAGAAAGCTAGAGGTCACGTTTACTTGAGAATGTATTCCTCAGAGAACCTATCCCTGAGGTCTTCAATAAATTCTTTCCTTGCTTACAGGAGTGGATTAGAGTCTAATTTATTTTCACAGAAAACTGGACAATAGGTTCTGAAAGATTTTATCCAACATCTACAGCTTTTCTAAACCTGTCTGGCTTCCTGTGCATTTTGTGATTTCCTATCATTCCTGGGATCTTCTCACTTTGCTTTCTCTATTCGTTTGTTTTTTTTTTCATTTGAGATTATGAACCATTGGTTCAGATCTGGGAATTGGTAGTACGACTTTTTAAAATAAGTTATAAGAATTAAAATTCTTTTAAAGTTTATTTTGTATTTTTAGTATTCTCTATGCCCAGCATAGGGCTTAAACTCACACCCTGAAGTCCCAAGAATCCCCAGCCAGGCACTCCAAGTATTAAAATATTTTAAAATAATTGCTAACTTCAGAAAAAATAAAAAGCTCTGTTAGGGAGAAATGTAATTACAGCATATTATATGGCTGAGCAGTGAATAAACATTGCATAGTCATGATAGTATAAATACTGAAGATTGATTTAAGTCACAGTTTTTATGTAATTCTTTTGGAAGAATAGAGGGAGCAGATGTTAGGTTATACAAGAAAGCCAGACTCCAACTATCATAATAGAAGTCAGATAAAATTTTTAAGTTGGTAAATCAACATATATTTAGAAACCTAGAGTCAAGTAACAGAAACATTCAAAGCGGTTCCCACTTTTAGATCTAATTTCTTCTTAATTGTGAGAATTATTCACTGAACATAGGAAAAGCTTGAAGTCTTCTTGAATCTGAAGAACAGAACACACAGCTTCTATTAAAAAAAGGGGAGAAGAGAAGAAAAAAAAAGAAATGGAACATATATATGGATTTTTAAAAATGCCTTATGGTGGTTTTGATTTTATAAAAAAATTCAGTGAATTTAATGAATTGTGTCCTTTGAACATTTGTGCTTAGATAATAAATGGGTTTCTTTGGAAACTCTAAAAGACTGTAGGCGTCTTGTATACTAAGACTATTAATTTTGAAACTTTTGATGAAATATTTTTTTTTTTTTTTTTTAGGGCTTTATTTATTTATTTGGCAGACAGAGATCATAAGCAGGCAGAGAGGCAGGCAGAGAGAGAGGAGGAAGCAGGCTTCCCGCAGAGCAGAGAGCCTGATGCGGGTCTCGATCCCAGGACCCCAGGATCATGACCTGAGCTGAGGGCAGAGGCTTTAACCCACTGAGCCACCCAGGCACCCCAGTGAAATATTTTCTTGAAGAAAGCTTTGGACTCAGCCACGGTCAGAGTGTGTGTGTGTATGTGTGTGTTTTAAAAATTTATTTATTTGAGAGAGTGAGAGTGTGTGCAAGCAGGGTGAGGGGAGAGGCAGAGAGAGAATTTCAAGCAGACTCAGCATGGAGTCTGTGAGCCCTGAGTGGGGTTTGATCCTATGACTCTGAGATCATGACCTGAGCCCTCTAATCAAGAGTTGGACACAGGGTGCCTGCCTGGGTGGTTCAGTTGTTAAGCATTTGCCTTTGGCTCAGGTCACGATTCCAGGGTCCTGGTTTCGAGCCCCATGTCAGGCTCCATCCTTGGCAGGAAGCCTTCTTCTCCCTCTTCCACTCCCCCTGCTTGTGCTCCCTCTCTTGCTCTCTCTCTCTCTGTCAAATAAATAAATAAATAAATCTTGAAAAAAAAATAGTTGGACAAACGACTGAGCCACCCAGGCACCCTGAGCCATGTTTAGAGTTTAAAATTTTAAAGAAATGTGTTTTATCATGAAGAAGCAACTGAAAGAATAATTATTGTATGCTGATCCATGATAAGTGAAAAAAAATCATAGAATTGGTTTAAAGTTGCATTTCAAGAGCATACAGTAATGTATGCAATAAATGTTTAACTTTTATTTAAATTATGAACCTAATTAAAAGTTAAAACTGAAAGGTGCTCAAATTTGTTTTAATTAAATTTTCATAATTTTTAAAATAGGAAACTCTTCAGAATCAAAAGGAAACATTAGCAAAGCAACACAAAGAAGCAATGGCAGCTTTTAAAAAGCAGGTAATTTTATAAGGATAGACAAACACTACAGTTTCAAATATTTACCCCCCCATATGAATATTAGGCATACTCACTGAAGACAAAAAGAGTGTTAATGGAAGCAAAGTTATTTTGAATCACAAATAACATGTAGTAGAATGAGTTAGTTAAGGGGAGAAATTGGGAAAACTTTTCTTGGAGATGTATTTCCATCTGTTCTAAATAAATTAGGTTATTGATGTGTGCCCTCTTGTTCTTTCTCTCCCTTCTCCCCTTTCTCTCTTTGATTAGAGTATTCTAGGATCCTGCCTTTTCTGCTTTCCTCCTTTACCCAAGCCAGAAATAGAACACTGATGAAAAGCTGAGATGAGGGAGATGTGAAGGATGAGGAAATGTGATTGTCATGCACTGAGGCCTTCATAAATACTATCAGCAACTAAGAGCAGAGAGAAAATCACACACACACACACACACACACACACACACACACACACACACCTACATACACATATGTGTATATATGATTTAAAAAATGAATAACGACTCTTTCATTTTGAGTTCTATAGCTCTTCTTTAGTACCTCAGATTTCTCGAGTCCCTCATTAGAAAATATAAGTGTAAGAAATCTACTCATGAAAAATATTCTCAAGAAATTTTTTCCTTATAGTCATTCCAGCATCACCCTTTTTTTTTCTTTTCTTTCCCTCTTTTTTGTCTTTTTCTCCGTACAAGTGTGTATGTTTAGAAAGAGATTTGCATATGGCCCCTGGATGGCTCAGTGGGTTAAGCCTCTGCCTTTGGCTCAGGTCATGATCTCAGGGTCCTGTGATTGAGCCCCCACATTGGACTCTCTGCTCAGCAGAGAGCCTGCTTCCCCCTCTCGTTCTGCCTGCCTCTCTGCCTACTTGTGATTTTTCTCTTTGTGTGTCAAATAAGTAAGTAAAATCTTTAAAAAAAAGAAAGAGAAATGCATAAAAAGAAATGCACCTATATAAGGTAAATCACTAGTTGGTTGAGGTTATTTGTAGTTCACACTGTAGTGTGGATTTACTTAAGCAGATGATAAACTTTCTTCCTTTTAATCTGAGATTAGCCTCAGACCTCAAAATTATGGGAGTTTTAATTGAACACTAAGGAAGCAGAAGCCAAATATACCACATAGTATTCTCTAGGAGAGGGTAAGTCCGTATCTCTCTTGTCACAAGGGACTTTGTGCAAAACAAGAATATCTGGGTATCTGAAGGGTAATGGAGAAAGTGCTCTTGGGCTCTCATTTTTTCCCCCCTTGGTTTCCTTTCCTCCCCTCCCCTCCCCACTCTTTTCCTTTTCCCGATTGTTGGATGTGAATTAGGGATGTGGTGAGAAGTTCCAAAGAAAAATTTGACTTCTTGACATTTCTACCTAGTATCCTTGTGTTTCTTAGACTATTTTATTAGTTTTCTTGGGCATGTTGACCCTGGTTACTGTCTTAAAATATCACTGTTTAGTTTTGAGCCAGCTACATGCATCTTTTAAAAAAAATTCAGAAAATACTGTCAATGCTAATACAAATGATACTAATTGCATAAAAGTGTGCCTTCAGAAAATGTTATGTGTTATTAAAGAGTAGTTGGCAAAATATTGAAATATTTAAGAAAAAAAAACTCGTTGAAGGAAAAACTAAATTTTCAAGGATGATTGGTAACCCTAATCATATGATTAAATCATTCATTTCTTTTGGTGACTGGCTTTTTGCCCCCCTTCTTACCTTTTGTTATTTTATTTTCTCAATATAAAGGTAGCACATTCATACTGTATTAGGTTTAAGTAGTACAGACATGTAAAATATTTTTATAGGGTCACTGACCAGTGTAAAACACTGCTAACAGTTTACTGACCTATATTTTATTTTTAAAAATTGTTTATTAGTTGCAAATGAAGATGTGTGCCTTGGAAGAAGAAAAGGTATTTATTAATATTTTAATAAGTTAAAGCATAGTTAAGTGCATTTAATTATCAGTTGTTCACAATGAAAAGGAAGATTAGCACTAGATTAATGGAGACTATTAATTGCTTAAAATCTTAGAAATTAAAAAGAGCCAAGGAAATCATGTTACCCCTGTCATTTTACAATGGGTAATACTGAAGCCTAACAAGATTAAAAATGACCTGCAGAAGCTGAAGCTCTCATTCTAAAATGGCAAATTTGGGACTAGAACCCAGATCTCTTCAGCCCCCAAATTAATGCTTTTTCTATTGTACTGTAAAGTTTCTATTGAGGATATTTTTAGTGCTTTTTCAGTATAACTACCTGTTTAAATAAACATTAAATGATTTGCATCTGGATGCAGACCAGTTGGAAAAGAAGATACAACTCTGAACTAGAAATTCACCTAGTAGTAAATATTTTCTCTAATTATTTAATTATTTAATAGTTAATACATGTTTTTATTGTATTAATGTACTATTTACAGAGGCCTTTTAAATAATTCTTCTATATCTTTATAAGACAAATATACTTGTAACTTATTAGTTAGAATATGTTTATTTTAGCTATGTGAATTAGATAATTATATAGTGTCCATAAATTCTCAGGAATGCTCTATTGATAAAATGATTATCGTGCAGTGAAGCCTCTGTAAATATCATCATGTACTGAAGCCTCCATAAATCTTTGTTATAATATTATAGTGATAAAATGATTTGTTATAATTTTCATTTCATGGTATGTGTCATCTTATAAAGGCCTTATCGTAAGTTCATATTTTGAAGTCATCAGGAATGTAAGTTGTGCAGATCCATGTTTAAAGCTATGAAGTGTTAGTTTTAAAGTAGAGGTTTTGGTTTTTGAGCTTTTGTATTTTCCCTATTGATAATATCATTTACATTGGAAAGTACTGAAGTATAGTTTTTTTACTTAAAGGGAAAATATCAACTTGCGACAGAAATAAAAGAAAAAGAAATAGAAGGATTGAAGGAAACACTAAAAGCATTACAGGTAAAGTAACTTAGTATTGTTTAAAAAAGTAATTTGGCATTTTAGCATTGTATTAGTAAACTGTCCACTAAACATGTACGTTAGCAAAACAAAGTTGACAAACATTCATATATCACGTAACTTTGTAATTTTTTCCTGAAAGCCTTGAATTTCAAATTAGGATGTTTCCTCTTATTTTATTTATTTGTTTATTCATTTATTTAAATTTTATTTTATTTTTTCGGTGTTCCAAGATTCATTGCTCATGCACCACACTCAGTGCTCCATGCAATATGTGCCCTCCTTAATACCCACCACCAGGCTCTTCCAGCCCCCTACCCTCCCCTCCAAAACCCTCAGTTTGTTTCTCAGAGTCCACAGTCTCTCATGGTTTATCTCCCCCTCCGATTTCACCCAACTCACTTCTCCTTTCCATCTCCCAATGTCCCCCACGTTATGCCTTATGCTCCACAAATAAGTGAAACCATATGATAATTGACTCTCTCTGCTTGACTTAATTCACTCAGCATAATCTTCTGCAGTTCCGTCCATGTTGACACAAAAGTTGGGTATTCATTCTTTCTGATGGAGGCATAATACTCCATTGTATATATGGACCATATCTTCTTTATCCATTCATCTGTTGAAGGGCATCTTGGGTCTTTCCACAGTTTGGTGACTGTAGCCACTGCTGCTATGAACATTGACGTACAGATGGCCCCTCTTTTCACTACACCTGTATCTTTAGGGTAAATACCCAGTAGTGCAATTGCAGGGTCATAGGGAAGCTCTATTTTTAATTTCTTAAGGAATCTCCACACTATTTTCCAAAGTGGCTGCACCAACTTGCATTCCCACCAATAGTGTAAGAGGGCTCACCTTTCTCCACATCCTCTCCAACACTTGTTTACTGTCTCATCTTTTATTTTAAAAAGAAACATTAAAATGTCTTCATTATTTCTTACTATAATACAATTAAATAAATATGTTATTTTTAGGGACGCCTGGGTGGCTCAGTTGGTTAAGCAGCTGCCTTCGGCTCAGGTCATGATCCCAGCGTCCTGGGATCGAGTCCCACATCGGGCTCCTTGCTCGGCAGGGAGCCTGCTTCTCCCTTTGCCTCTGCCTGCCTCTCTGTCTGCCTGTGCT
Organism: Taxidea taxus jeffersonii; assembly: GCA_003697995.1. Lineage (NCBI taxonomy): Eukaryota > Metazoa > Chordata > Mammalia > Carnivora > Mustelidae > Taxidea > Taxidea taxus. Next base: position 36,239 of record ML102206.1, read on the forward strand.
CGCTCTCTCTCTCTCTCTCTCTCTAACAAATAAATAAATAAAATCTTTTAAAAAAATATGTTATTTTTAATACTTTATAAATGAAAAAACCAAGTCAGGCCTATATATTATAACTGATTACCTGTGGTCCTTAAAAGTGAAAATAAAATAGCAGTAAGCCAGTCATGATTATTTGTTAAGTACTGTTGCTTATTTTCTGCAAATACAGAGATGACAAAAACATTACATTTGCCTTTAGGTTGTTCACAGTTTCATATAGAATACAGAGGTGTACAGCTAATGATTATTTGTTAAGTATACTTACTAAAGGTCTGCATTGTGCCAAGCACTGTTCTAAGTGCTGGAGATACAGCAATCAATGAAAAGGACAAAAATCTTTACCTTTATGGAGCTTCCATTCAAGGTGGGGGAAGACAACAATAAAATGAGATACAAAGTAAAATAAATACTGTTAGGGGAGAAGATACATGATTTTGAAGTTACCAGTCTACAGATAACCTTAATTACAAAGACCAAAATATGTTTTTACAGTGGAGGGATTCTGATGGTCACTGCCTTAATCTGGTAATTCACGTCATAATGTGGATTTGTTTAAGCATATGATAAACTTTCTTTAGTTGAGGTAGTAAGAAGGTTCTCTTTCTTTATATTCTCACCAATCTCGTTATCTCTTGTCTTTTTGGTCGTAGCCATACTAATAGGTGTAAGGTGATACCTCTTTGGGTTTAATTTGCATTTCCCTGATGATTAGTGATATTGAGCACCTGTTCATATATTTGTTGGCCATTTGTATGTCTTTCTAGAAAAGTCTATTCTGGTCCTCAGCCCATTTTTTATATTGGTTTTGTTGTGTTGTTGTGGAGTGTATGAGTTTCTGATATATTCTGGATATTAACCCCAAATCAGATACATGTTTGCAAATGTTTCTCCCATTATAGGTTGCCTTTTCACTCTGTTGATTACTTCTTCTGTTTGCAGAAGCTTTTTAGTTTTATGTACATAGTTCCAGTAGACTATTTTTGCTTTTATTGCCTGTGCTCTTGATGTCATATCCAAAAAAATCACTAATTGTGCTAATGTCAAGGACTTTTCCCCTGTGTTTTTTCTTCTGGTAGTTTTAAGGCTTCAGGTGTTATGTTTAAGTCTTTAATCCATTTTGAGTTGATTTTTGTACATAGTATGAGATTTTGTATATGGTGTGAGATAAGGGTCTGATTTGTCTTCTGCATGTGGATATCTAGTTTTTTGAACACCATTTATTGAAGATTATCTTTTCCCCATTGTGTATTCTTGGTGCCCTTGTTAAAGATCAGTTAGCTGTAGTTGCATGGATTTCTGGTCTCTATTCTGATCCATTAACCAATATGTCTGTTTTTATACTGATAACGTACTGTTTTGATCACTGTAACTTTGAAATATATTTTGAAATCAGGAAGCATGATGCCTCTAGCATTGTCTATCTTGCTCAAGTTTGCTTTAGCTATTATTTTCTGGGCTTAGGGGCTTTTGTGGTTTTGTATGAATTTTAGGATTTTTTTTCTATTTCTGTAGAGATTAATATTGTGATTTTGATAGATTGCATTGAATTGGTAGATCACTTTGGATAATATGAACATTTTCACAATATTTTTATATCCATGAACATAGGATGTTTTTCCACATATCCGTCTTTAAAATTTCCTTCATCAGTGCTTTATAATATTCAGTGTACAAATATTTTACCTCTTTGGTTAAATTTATTCCTAAATATTTTTTTAGTTGTGAGTGCATTGTTTTCTTAATTTCCTTTTTGGATAGCTTGTTGTTTGTGTATAGAAATATGGCTGATTTTTGTATGTTTGTTTTATATCTGCAACTTCACTGTATTCATTTATTAGTTCTGACAATGTTTTTGTTGAGTCTTTAGGGTTTTCCAAATATCTGATCATGTCCTCTCCAACAGAAAATTTTACTTCTTTCTGATTTGGAAAACTTTTATTTCTTTTTCTTGTCTAATTGCTCTGGCTAGGACTTTCAGCACTGTGTTGAAGAAAGTGGTAAGAATGAATATCCATGCTTTCTACTGAATTGATGGTGATGTTTACTGTGGGCTTTTTATATGAGGCCTTTATTGTGTTGGGGTCATTTACCTTGTGCACCTCTTTTGTTGAGTGTTTTTATTATGGATGGATGTTAAATTTTGACAGGTGCACTTTCTACATCTATTGAGATGAACATGTGGTATTTAAAATTCTGTTAATATGATGTATGACATTGATTGATTTCTATATACCAGACCATCTTGCAGCCCAGCGATAAATCCTATTTGGTCACCGTGTATGAACTTTTAACATGCTGTTGATTTTGCTAGAATTTTATTGAAGGCTTTCACATCTATGTTTATCAGGGATATTGACCTGTAATTTTCTTTTCTTTTATTGTCTTTTTCTGACTTTGATATCAGAGTGATGCTGGCCTCATAAAATGAGTTTGGAAGTGTTTCTTCCTTTTTTGTATTTTGGAAGAATTTAAGGATTGGGATATTAATTCTTCAGATGTTTAGTAGAATTTATCCATAAAGCTGTCTGGTTTGGGGATTGTCTTCCTTGGGAGACTTTTAATTATTGATTCAATTTCCTTATTTGTGATGGGTAGGTTCAGACTTTCCATTTCATCTTTCTTCCATTTTGGCAGGTTATATGTTTCTAAGAATTTATCCATTTCTACCAGGTTAACCAATTTTTTGGTGAATAGTTTTTATTTCTGAGGCATCCACTGTAATGTCTCCTTCCATTTCTGACATTACTAATTTGAATCTTCTCTCTCTTTGGTAGTCTAGTTAAGGGTTAGTAGATTTCACTTATTCTTTCAAAAAATAACTCTTAGTTTTATTGATTTTTTTTCTATTATTTTTCTGTTTATTATTTAATTTATTTCTGTCCTATCTTTATTATTTCCTTTTGCTGGTTTTTGGGTTAGCTTCTCTTTTTTCCTACTTCTTTGAGATATAATATTAGATTGTTAATCTGAAATATATCTTTTTTTAATGTAGGCATTAATCATTATAAAATTACCCATTAGTACTGCTTTTGCTGCATCCCAGAAGTTTTGTTACCTTGTGTTATTTTTTGTGTGGGTATGTGTGTGTGTGTCTGTATGTGTCTGTGTGTGGGTGTTATTGTTTTTATGTGTGTCTAGAAATACTTTTAAAATTCCCTCTTTTTGGACATAGTGATTCAAGAGTGGTGTTTAATTTCCAAATACATGTGAATTTTCCTGTTTTCTTATTGTTGTTATCCTTGTTTCATTCCACTGTAGGCAGAAAATATACTTGGAATGATTTTGATCTTTTTAAATTTGTTAAGACTTGTTTTGTGACCTAAAATGATCTATCCTGGAAAATGTTTCATGTGTATTCTTCTAATGTAGGATGAAGAGTTCTGTGTTTATCTGTTAGGTCCATTTGATCCATAGTGAAGTTTAAGTCAGCTGTTGCTTGATAGATTTTCTGTTTGGATGTTTTGTACATTATTGTTAAGTGAGGCATTAATGTTTCCTACTATTACTGTATTTCCGCCTATTTCTCCCTTCAGATCTCTTGATATTTGCTTTAAATATTTAGGTGCTCTGATGTTGGGTGCATATACAGCTGTTATAGCTTCCTGTTGAACTGACTCCTTTGCATTATATCATGATCTTTTTTTTGTCTCCACAGGCAGATTTTTGACCTGAAGTCTATTTTGTCTCATATATAAGTATAGTCAGTTGTGCTTTATTTTTAGTTACTATCTGGTATATCTCTTTCATCTCTGTACTTTCAGCCTATTTGTGTTCTTAAATCTAAAGTGAGTCTCTTGTAGATAATACAGTAGTCCCCTTTTATCAATGGGGAGTATGTTTCAAGATCCCCAGTGGATGCCTGAAACCATGGATCATACTGAACCCTAAATACACTGTTTTTTCCCTATACATAAATATCTATGGTAAAGTAAATTGAGTACAGTAAGAGATGAACAATAATAACTAATAATAAAATAAAACAATTATAAACAATATATTGTAATAAATGTTATGTGAATGTGATCTTTTTCTTTCTTAAAATATTTTATTATACTAAACTCAACCTTCAGGTCACCTGGGTGGCTTAGTCAGCTAAACATCTGACTTTGGATTTTGGCTCAGGTCATGATCTCAGAGTCGTGAGATCGAGCCCCACATCAGGCTCTGCACTCAGAAGGGAGTCTGCTTAAAGATTCTCTCTCTCCCTCTCCCCCTGTTCTTTCTCTCTCAAATAAATATATATTTTTAAAGATTTTATTTATTTATTTGATAGACAGAGATCACACAAGTAGGCAGAGAGGCAGGCAGAGAGGGGAGGGAAGAAGCAGGCTCCCTGCTGAGCAGAGAGCCCGATGCGGGACTCGATCCCAGGATGCTGGGATCGTGACCCGAGCCGAAGGCAGCAGCTTAACCCACTGAGCCACCCAGGCGTCCCTCAAATAAATATTTAAAAAAAAATAAAACTCACCCTTCTTCTTGTGATGGTGTGAGATGATAAAATGTCTATGTGATGAGATGAAGTGAGGTGAATGATGTGGTGTTAGATACATCAGAAGGAGAATCATTTGCTTCTGAATTGCATTTGACCATGGGTAATTGAAACCATGGAAAGTGAAACCACAGATAAGCAGGAACAGCTGTATATCACTTCATATATTTTTTTAATCCTGTCACTATGTCTTTTGGTTGGCAACTTTAATACATTTATATGTAAAGTAATTATTGGTAGGTGTGGAATTACTGTTGTCATTTTGTAAATTGTTTTCTGTTTTGTGGTAATTTTGTGCATCGCTTGTCTGCCTTTGTTATTTGATGTTTTTGTAGTGATTTTCTTGATTTTTTTTTTTCTCTTTAGCTTTTGTATATGTATTATGGGTTTTTATCTTTAGGGTTATCTGAAGTCTTGCATAAAATATCTTGTAGTTATAACAGTTTAAAGTTGACAGCAGCTTTAATTGCATACAAAAGCACTATTTTTTGCCCCCTCAACTTTGTGTTCTTATGGACAGTGTTTGCATCTTTTTATATTGTGAATTCATTAATACATTTTTTTTAAAGATTTTTTAAAAAATTTATTTATGTCAGACAGAGAACAGGAGTGAGCACAGGCAGACAGAGTGGCAGGCAGAGGCAGAGGGAGAAGCAGGTTCCCTGCTGAGCAAGGAGTCTGATGTGGGACTCGATCCCAGGATGCTGGGATCATGACCTGAGCTGAAGGCAGCCGCTTAACCAACTGAGCCACCCAGGCATCCCCATTAATACATTTTTATTTCCTAACTTTTATATAAGGGTTAAAAGGAATTTACTACCGATTCAGTCTTGAATTTCTCTATATTTGTCTGTATACTTTACAAATGAGAATTATATTTTCATATGCTTTTTGCATTGCTGTTTGGCATGTTTTTGTTTCAATTTGAAGAACTGAACCTTAATTATTTTTTATAAGACAAGTCAAGTGGTAACTGATTCTGTTAGTTTTTGTTTGGGAAAGACTTTCTCCTTCATTTTTTAAATGATAGTTTTGTTAGGTATGGTATTCTTGATTGGCAGATTTTTCTTTTGATACTTGGAATATATCATCCCATTCTCTTCTGGCTTGTGGCTTTCTGCTGAGAGTTCCACAGATAATTTTATTGGAGTTTCTTTAAATTTGGTGAATTGCATGTCTCTTGCTACTGTCAGAAGTCTCTTTTTTCTCTTGACTTGACAACTTGATTATAATGTGTGTTAGTGTATTCTTCTTTTGGTTCATTCTGTTTGTGGTCCTCTGAGTCTCGTGAATCTGGATGTCCATTTCCCTCCCAAGATTTGGGAAGTTTTCAGCCTTTATTTCTTTGAGTAAGCTTTCTTCTGTCTCTTTTGTTTTTCTCCTTCTGGGATTCTCATAATGCTTATATTGATTCCTTTGATGCTGTTTTATAAATTTTTTAGGCTTTCTTCACCCTCTTTCACTTGTTTTTCTTCTCTGAATAATTTCAAATGATCTGTCTTTGAGTTCACTGGTTCTTCAATTCAGTGTGGCCTTAAGGCTCTCTCTTGCATTTTTTTCAATGCATTCACTGCATTCTTCATCTCTACAATTTTTGTTGTTGTTGTTCTTTCAAAAAATTTCTCCATTAAAAAGGTACTCTTTCCCCTGTAATCAGAGTATTTTGTAAGGTGATACTTTGAAATTATGTAAATATTCTGTTTCTCACCAAACTTTTCCTATATTCATTTATTTGTTTTTATCAGTATAGATTCATAGTTTTTTAAAAAGTGTATTAAAATTTGTGACTATCACTTATTTTGTTGCTCAAATTATCCTTGATTTGGTTAGTGAGAGTCCATAAAGCTGATTACTGAGTCCTTTGGATATGTCTTCATTCTTTCAGCATTTTCTTGCTTTTAGAGGAGAGCAAAATACGCAGGATCATTTTGTAATTTACCTGACCTTGCACTGGAATGAATCATTTTACCATGTTGCCCTGGTTCCTTTTAGTGGAAAATGGTATATAGAAGCAAAGATCTTGGGGCACTGTTGTACTCATTGCTATTGATACATCACTGCTCTCAGACTTTTTTGGTGGACAGAGACCTATGTATGTATTTACATACACAGAAATATAATTTATATTTATGTTTATAATTTATAATGTTTATTTCTAACAACTTATGTATATAAAAAACCATGAAATCCCATTGCCTCCAATTTTTTAAAAAAATTATTTATTTATTTATTTGACAGAGAGGGAGACACAGCGAGAGAGGGAACACAAGCAGGGGGAGCAAGAGAGGGAGAAGCAGGCTCCTGTTCTGCTGATCAGGAGCCTGATGTAGGGCTCGATCCCAGGGCCGTGGGATCATGACCCAAGCCAAAGGCAGATGCCCAGTGACTGAGCCCTCCTGGCACCCCTACCTCCAATTTTAATATGAAACCATGAGGTTATTAATTTTAGTTTATTTCCTTTCTCTGTTTATACATTTCTTTCCTCTTACAGTGAGAAATGTGACATTCTTTATCTTTAATATATTTACTTCTATGATAAACTACCCTGTATACAGCCAGTTTACCATTTTGCCATGACTTCCTCCCTAATATGGATGCCCTCTTTTCCCTGCTTGGACTCTGACACCATGAATTGGGTTGCCCTTTTTCAGGGTTGCCTCCTCATCTTACTCCATTTCTTTTTAAATTTTTTTAAATTCCAGTATAGTTAACATACAGTGTTATATTAGTTTCAGGTGTACAGTGTAACTCAGCAATTCCATACATCACTCAGTGCTGTTTATGACAGATGCTCTCCATAATCACTATTGCCTACTTTACCCAGCTCGCCATCTACCTCCCATCCGGTAACCATCAGTTTATTCTCTATAGTTAAAAGTCTGGGGCGCCTACGTGGCTCAGTGGGTTAAGCCTCTGCCTTCGGCTCAGGTCATGATCTCAGGGTCCTGGGATCGAGAGCCCACATAGGGCTCTCTGCTTGGCAGGGAGCCTGCTTCTTCCTCTCTCTCTCTGCCTGCCTCTCTGCCTACTTGTGATCTCTGTCAAATAAATAAACAAAATCTTAAAAAAAAAAAAAGTCTGTTTCATGGTTTGCCTCCCTCTCTCTTTCTCTTTAAACTTTGCTCATTTGTTTTGTTTCTTAAATTTCACATATTAAGTGAGATGATGTAGTATTTGTCTTTCTCTGACTGACTTATTCTGCTTAGCATTATACACTCTAGCTCCAACTATGTCATTGCAAATGGCAGGATTTCATTCTGTTTTATAGTGGAATAATATTCTATAGTATGTGGAATATTTGAGATCTATCTATCTATCTATCTATCTCACATCTTCTTTATCCATTCATCTATTGATGGACATGGGCTGCTTCCGTAGTTTGGTTATTGTAAATAATCTGCTATAAACATAAGGATTCATGTATCCTTCTGAATTAGTGTTTTTGTATTTTGGGGGTAAATGCCCACTAGTGTGATTGCTGGATCATACACTTCTTTTTAATTTTTGAGGAAGCTCCATACTGTTTTCCACAGTGGCTGTACCAGTTTGCATTCTCATCAACAGTGCATGAGTGCTCTCTTTTGTCCACATCCTCCCCAACATTTGTTGTTTCTTGTATTTTTGATTTCAGACATTCTAACAGGTGTGAGATGATATCTTCAGTGTAGTTTTGATTGGCCTTTCCCCGACAATGAGTGATGTGGAGCATCTTTTCATGTGTCTGTTGGCCATCTGTTTGTCATCTTTGGAGAAATGTCTTTCATGTCTTCTGCCCTTTTTAAAATTGGATTATTTGTTTTGGGGGTGTTGAATTTTATAATTTCTTTATATGTTTTGGATACTAATCTTTTATTGCCTATGCCATTTGCATATATCTTCTCCCATTCCATAGGCTGCCTTTTAGTTTTGTCGGTTGTTTCCTTTGCTGTGCAGAAGCTCTTTGTTTTGATGTAGTCCCAACAGTTTATTTTTGCTTTTATTTCCCTTGCTTGGGGAACATATCTAGAAAATATTGCCACAGCTCATGTTAGAGACATTATTGCCTGTGGTCTAGTCTAGGATTTTTATGGTTTCAGGTCTCACATTTATGTCTTTAATCCATTCTGAGTCTCTTTTTGTGTATGGTGTAAGAAAGTGGTCTGGTTTTCTCAATACCATTTGTTGAAGAAACTGTCAACAGTTGGATATTTTCTCCTGCTTTGTTGAAGATTAATTGACCGTATAGTTGTGGGTTTATTTCTTGGTTTTTTATTCTGTTCCACTGATCTATGCGTCTGTTTATGTGCCAGTACCATACTATTTTCATTACTATAGCTTTGCAATATAACTTGAAGTCCAGAATTGTGTTGCTTCCAGCAATTTGCTTATCCTTTTCAAAGTTGCTTTGGCTATTCAGGGATTCAGGGTCTTTTGTGGTTCCATGCGATTTTAGAATTGTTGGTTCTAGTTTTGTGAAAACTGCTGTTGGCATATGGATAGAGATTGCATTTAATGTGTAGATTGCTTGGGGTAGCACAGACATCTTAACAATATTTGTTCTTCTGATCATGTGCAGGGCATGTCTTTCTATTTCTTTGTGTTACCTTCAATTCCATTCATCAGTGTTTTCGTTTTGTTTTGTTTTTTAAGATTTATTTATTTATTTTTCAGAGAGAGAGAGATCACAAGTAGGCAGAGAGGAATCAGAAGCAGAGAGAGAAGCAGGGTCTCTGCTGAGAAAGGAGCCAGATACGGAACTCAATCCCAGAACCCTAGGATCATGACCTGAGCTGAAGGCAGCCGCTTAACTGACTGAGCCACCCAGGCATCCCTCATCAGTGTTTTATAGTTTTCAGAGTATAAGTCTTTCATCTTTTTGGTTAGGTTTGTTCCTATGTGTCTTATTTTTTGTGCAATTTTAAGTGGGATTGTTTTCTAGTTTCTCTTTCTGCTGCTTCATTATGGGTGTATAGGAATACAACAGATCTTTGCACATTGATTTTGTATCCTGCAACTTTATTGAATCCATTTATCAGTTTTAGTAGTTTTTGGTGGAGTCTTTTAGGTTTTCTTTTTCTTTTCTTTAGTAATCTTTACACCCAACATGGGGCTCGAACTTTAAGACCCTGAGATCAAGAGTCTTCTGGCCCCTCAGGTTTTTTGTATGTAATACCATATTATCTGCAATAGTACCTTACTCAGCTTCTGACTCCCACAGTAGATTTCCCTCCTTCTCATTGGGATCCTCTTTTCCTTATTCAGGCCTGATACCCTGTTCTGCTTGCCACTGTGACCCCTTCCTCCCTTCTCCATGGACACCTACCTTACCCTACTCTGACCTGTGGACTTAGGACTGAATTGTTCAGGAAGGGGAAAAGGTTAAATATTTTTAAACATAGTTTTGATGGACTTTATTCCCAAATAACATAAAACTAGTTAATAGAAGATTAATGGGAAAATAAGGTTTGCTGTAAAGAAATGCATTTCATAGTTTGCTTTTTATAAAATATTTCACAAAGTAAGGGATACTATAATAGGAAGATATTTGTACTTTTTCTTTGAAATTGTCTTCTATACTTAATAATTAGTGCCAGTATAGTTTTTTTCCTGTGTCAGAGAGATGTCTGTATTTTATACTATAATCTACTTCTGTGTAATTTTAAAATGAAAAAAAATCATTATGTATAGTAGCCTCCATAAAAAGATTTCATGTCAGTCTATTTGTATTACTTGGAAATTCTACTTATGTTTCATAGGAATGTCACTACGCGGTAGCTTTTTAAGTTGAGAAATGTTCTAGAGATGCTGATAAAATATAGCTGTGAATCACGATTCAGAAATAATTAAATGCAGAGGCGTTAATGTTTGGAGAACAGTGACTTGAAAGAATTTTGTAAATTTGCTTTAGATGTATTAGTTTTACCTTTGGCAAATGGTAGCTATGTTAGTGAAGGTTCTTCAGTGAAGCAGAGCCAAAGCACATTCTACTTTACTCATTCCACTGCCTCAAATGCTGATGTCATCCAGAAACACTCTCACAGACACACCCAGAAATAATGTTTAATCTGGGCATCTTTTGTTCCAGTCAAGTTGCCACATTAAATTAAATATTATAGGAGCAAATAATAAATTCAGCATTAGAGTGAAAGTGTTCTGAAGTTTGTTTTCTTCTTATCTGCCCTTTTACTTTTCTTTCGTCTGTATGCTTTGAAAAATACTCTGATCTCATACCATCTCATGTCTTTCAGATGGGATCTATGTGCAAAGGTTTTTCAAATATGTATCTCCAGCCCCAAATCCTGCCTGGATTTACATGTAATTTGATATATTCAAAACCAGGAACATGATTTTTTTGCTTTAAAAAATATCTGCCTCCTGAAAACTTCTTTGTTTTTTCTTGCCTCATTAGTTATGGCTTCCTTTTTTACTTTCGCAGTTTTTTTCAGCATTCTCCTCAGAGTATATCCAGAATCAGATGACGTCTCACTACATTCATTATTAAAACCGTCGTCCTCTTTCATCTGGATTAGGACAGTAGCTTAAGTGGTTTTCCTGCTTCCACCTGTGTTCTTTGTTAGTGTTAACAGAGTGATCCTTTATTTTTTAATTTTTTTTTTTTTTTTTTTTTTTTTTTTTTGAGAGAGAGAGAGTGAGAGCAAGCACAGGCAGACAGAGAGGCAGGCAGAGGCAGAGGGAGAAGCAGGCTCCCTGCCGAGCAAGGAGCCCGATGCGGGACTCGATCCCAGGACGCTGGGATCATGACCCGAGCCGAAGGCAGCCGCTTAACCAACTGAGCCACCCAGGCATCCCCTGACTTACTTTTTTAAAGGATCACTCTGTGGGACGCCTGGGTGGCTCAGTTGGTTAGGCGGCTGCCTTCGGCTCGGGTCATGATCCCAGCGTCCTGGGATCGAGTCCCGCATCGGGCTCCTTGCTCGGCAGGGAGCCTGCTTCTCCCTCTGCCTCTGCCTGCCACTCTGTCTGCCTGTGCTCACTCTCTCTGACAAATAAATAAATAAAATCTTTAAAAAAAAAAAAAGTAAGTCAGGCTATGTCACACTTGTGCTTGGAACTTTTCAAAGTCTTCCTGTCTCAGTCAGTGTAAAAACCTAACTCTGTATCATCATGCATTATAAGACCGACAATGATTTGTCCCCCTTGCCTCCTCTTTTCTCTAAATTCCTCTATTGCTGTTCTTTCCCTTGCTTGTTCCCTTCTAGCCACATTGGCTTTCTTGTTGTTCTTTTGTGTGTGTGTACACATTTAATTTTATTGTAAAAGAGCAACTTGTACACTTTTAACATTTAAAACTGAGCTTCATCTTTTCTTGCCAGTGAAATAAAAATAAATTTAAAAATAAACAGGAACAAAATTATAGTAGAGAATGTCGATCCCAAATAAAATCCTACAGGTTCTGCTGATTCTCCCATCAAGTGGTAGGACTCAAGTCATCATTAGGAGAGAATTTTATTTTATTTTATCTTATCTATTCTATTTTTTTATGTTAGTCACCATACAGTACATCATTAGTTTTTGATGTAGTGTTCCATAATTCATTCACACCCTGTGCTCCATGCAATTTGTGCCCTCCTTAATACTCATCACTGGGCTAACCCATTCCCTTATCCCCATCCCCTCTAAAACCCTGAGTTTGTTTCTCATAGTCCATAGGCTCTCATAGTTATCTCCCCCTCTGTTAACTCTCCCCTTCATTTTTCCCTTTCTTCTACTGTCCTCCATGCTATTCCTTATGTTCCACAAATAAGTGAAACCATATGATAATTGTCTTTTTCTGCTTGACTTATTTCAATTTTATTTTCATAGTGTCAACTTAAACTGCAGGATGTCGTTAAACATCACAATTAAACATTCCAAAGGGGAAGACATGTTGTCAAAATGCCCTCTTAACCATCTTAAAAATCTCAAACCTCCCTTTTGTTGACATTCTATTACCCCATTTTTTAAAGTTTTTTTTTTTTTTAAGATTTTATTTATTTATATGACAGAGAGAGGTCACAAGTAGGCAGAGAGGCAGGCAGAGAGAGAGAGGAGGAAGCAGGCTCCCTGCCGAGCAGAGAGCCCAATTCGGGGCTCGATCCCAGGATCCCCAGGATCATGACCTGAGCCGAAGGCAGAGGCTTTAACCCACTGAGCCACCCAGACGCCCCATTTTTTTTTTCTTTTTTTAAACAAAGTAGACAGATACATGTTGGTAAGTGCTAACTGTCCTATTCACGTACAGACACAATGTAATCTCTGAGTCCAATATACAGAGAAAGGAAGACAAAAAGCTAGAATTCTATGCATTACTACACAGGGGCCTAACACCCTCTAGGTTCCAGCAGACCTAAAGGAGCAGAAGATTTTCCTTTTTTCCCACAGAGCACAGGGATGTTGATTCCATAAAATTTTTGTTGTGACAGGAAGGAATAAAAATGAATTTGGAACAGAAAAGGGGAGAGATTCTTTTCCCAGTGTATTCTTCTCAAGGTATTCCCCTCCTCCCCACCGCATAAGTTGAGAACCATTTTATAAAGGGAGAGGAAAGAGGCTTCAAAAAACAGGGCAAATAAGCACAAGAGGAAGTGGGTGGGGGATACTATAGCTTGCTCCCAGGGACTGAGAAAATTCAGAAAAGAAGGTTGGACTCCATCATAGTTTCATTAGTTTTCTCCTTTATCCTCTTCTTTTCCCTCCCCCCATCATCATCTTCATCTTCACTTTCTTCATCAATATCTTCCAATCCTTCTTTCTCCTCCTTCCCCGTCTTCATTATCCATATCGGGAACCGAGTAGTACTGTAATGGATTTGGCCAAGTATCATCTTTGATGACGTCTCCTAACTCATGTGCCCCTGCTTCAGAATGGTCAGTAGATCAGGTGAAGAAGCTCTCTGGTTCCTCAGGCTGTGTCTTTCTGCTGGCTTTATTCTGTGTTTGATTTGAACATTTCATCAGATCCTTTCCGGATTTCAGTTTGATTTCAGTGGACTTTGAAAATGGATCACCACGCTCATGTAGATGAAAGTCTTTGGAGAGAATTTTATTTTGAAAGGGTTTTCACCAAAATAAAAATCTATTCTGTAACCTGATTTTATATCTTTGAATTATGTCACTTCGACTCTTGTCAAATAATGCAACGCCTCTTCCTCTTCCTTCCCAAGCAGGACAGACACTTGTGGGTCATTGACAGATGTTGTTACCCCCAAATTTGGGATTTTGGCAATCAATTTCATTGTCTTTGAAAAAATGGTTGGAGTTTCCTATATTTCTGTTCCACTCAGAATTTCCTCACAGGCTTGTTCAGCAAGTCTGTTTCATCTTGTACTTCATCAGTATGTTCAAGCACTTATTGCTGTTCTGTGTCTCCCTTGGGCAAGTGGAGAGGGGTGATGTCTCCTCTGGCTTGGGGGCAGGAGGCAATCTCAGTTTCTTTGTTTGAGGCAGGATCAAAGACTGGTGTTTGGAGGTCATACTGTGAGGAAAGCCCACAGAACAAGGGGAGACACAAGTCTGCAAGAAGCTCCAGTTACTCTTCTTGTTGTTCTTTGAACACCCAGATGTTCTTTTACTTTGGGGCCTTTCCAGTTGCTGAAATTCTCTTCTTCACTCCTGTTGAGTCTTGACTCAAAAGATGGCATCTCAGAAAGGATTTTCTAGGGCATCTTATGTAATCTCCTTCCTTGATTTATTTTTCTTTAGTACTTACTAATATTTAATAGACCATCTATCTTAACTTATTTATATTGCTTATTTTCTACAATCCCCAGAATTTAATCTGGACAGGACTTTTTTTTTTTTTTTTTTTGGCTCAGTACTATACCCTCAATGTGTATGTTAATGCTTTACTTATAGTATGTATTCATTATTTGTTGAAGAAATAAATCACAAATGACCTATTTTAAAAAAATGAAATAAAATTATCAGTTTATTCAAGGCAGTGTGCTAGATTGATTGCATAGGAAATGTGAAGTAACTATTTGTGCTTAAAATTTAACAAACATAAACAATGAACACTCATCCACAGCTTGTTGGAGTTTAACTTGGTCAGCCACTCTAGAGGACTATGTAAGAATTGTTAAAAGTCTAGGAAAAGGAACAATTAAGAGGAATTCTACTTCTTGGAACTTATTCTGCTGAAATGAGTAATTATACTGCCTCCTCTAGACAGAAAGCCACTAGAGGGCAGGGATTTGCTTAGTTCAGTGCTGTATCCGAGTCCTAAGGAAAGTGACTGGTATATACTAGGTGCTCCATAAATATATCTTGAATAATTAATGAATATATTGTTTTGTTATATAGAAAAAAGTTATGGTAAATAACATCTTGAAGAAAATGTCCCAAGGAAAAAAAAGTGCATAGGAAATAAATACCACATTGTATAGCATACAATTTTAATATCAGGAGGAATTTGTAACAGGTAAGTGCAGAATTACAATGAATTTTCTGTGTTTTTTTTTTTTTTCAAGGTTTCTAAATATTCCTTACAGAAGAAAGTAAGTGAAATGGTAAGGCGATCACAAAATATACACCCACTCCCCAGATTAGCACATAATGTAAATGTGTGTAGTATCTTTGTCAATATAAATGTGGCATTTATATTAAAAAAAGTTGAGGGGCACCTGGGTGGCTCAGTCAGTTAAGCCTCTGCTTTCGGCTCCGGTCATGATTTCAGGGTCCTGGGATCAAGCCCCACATTGGGCTCTCTGCTCGGCAGGGAGCCTGCTTCCTCCTGTCTCTCTCTCTCTCTCTCTGCCTGCCTCTCTGCCTACTTGTGATCTCTCTCTGTCAAATATATAAATAAAATCTTTAAAAAAAAATTGAAACTGGATATTAATATTCCCTTTAAAGGACTGAATTACAATGTTACAATGTTAAATACAGCTTAAATGAATTTACTTCACAAATTTATTTCTGGACTACATAGTTTCTACATATTATAAAATAAATTTAACCTAGTTCCCAGATTATTGATATCTTATTTTAATATCAAAGAACAAGGAAATAACAATAAAACCCATTATTCTATTATCTTTTCTAGGTATTTATGCAAACATGCAGTTATTAGTTTGCCTAAAAAATTAAAATAAAACGAAGTGACATTTGAATATGACACTTGGGATAGGGTACTCATTCTTTATCATTCAACAAGTGTTTGTTGCACCTTCCTCTTCTATGGTATATTAAAATTTAATATTTACATTTTTACAGCATAATACTTTATGGAGTATTTATTTTGATCTTCTCTCTTCCTATCCCTTTTTGATTCAGAAGGATTTATTTCCCTGTATTTTTGATTGAACAAATTCTCCCGTATCCACTTAAACCTTCTGAGGGCTTTTTGGATGTACTTAGACTATTTCAATCTTCCTTCTTTGGAGCAGACTGTAAGAGAAGTAAAAGTAATTTTTGAGTGAAGTTTATATATTGTAGGTATGAGAAGTAAAATATGAGGGATCATTTATTATTAAATACAGAAAAATAAAGCAACTGTTTTGCTTCGTGAAATTGTTTTTGATGTTTTAGAAAATAAAAGAGCCTTTAAAAGATCATTAAGCTTGATTGAATAAAAGATGTGAAAATTCTGTCGCTATTCAACTGGAAAGAATAAAGATAATATTGTCAGACTATTTTAAACTAGGATTTTAATTAAGAAGCTGAAAAACTACATTCTGGTTTAGCTTTAAGTACCATGACATTTGTACTGAGAGTCATCTTCAACGCTACAGTGGTTTTACACAAAATATAGTGAAATTGAATAATGTGCCCTCTGACCTGGGAGATAAGGCTACAAGTTAAAGATCAAAAGCAACAGAAAATGTGCTTTATTTTATTCCACTTTAAAATTTCATGAAAGAGATATTTACAGTCTTAGAAAAATGGAAAAAGTTTTTAGTCACTTCTGAGTATTTTGTTAATGTGAATGACCACCTCTTAAGAACCTTCTAAAATGATATTTGGGTTATGGTGACAGTGTTTTTTTCTAACAATTCAGAGCATTAAATTTTGCATTAAATAATTTTATATATTGATATGTACAATTAAGATTTTATGCCCACTCTGACAATATCAAATGTATTTTAGATAATTAAGATTTAAAAGTAATCTTTTTTCTAAACATTCTTACATTCTTTTTACATTATTCTTACATAATTCAGATGACCTTTATTCAAAGTACTGTATTCAGTAATTTAGTTGATGTTATTTTATTCAAATCATTTTTCTTTTATGTAACTTACCTGTATAGGCAAGATAGGAAAAAAAATGGTCACTTACGTCAAGGCAGGATTTTGGGAAGCAACTGATAAAGTTAAGTGCCCCCCCCAAATTTTTCAAAACAGTATTAAGAAAATTGTAAAGAAGTTCATGATCTCCTATAGGTGAACCCTTAATTACTAGTAAATTTCTTTCTTTTGGGAATTCAGTAAGCTGATTTTTGTGTAGAGTTGGTAATATGTCTCTAGATAAATTAATATGTCTCTAGATAAATATGTCTCTAGATAAATTAATAAATATGTCTCTAGATAAATTAGTACGGATTAAAGGATTCACCTATCTCTAAGAGTACCCTTTCTTTTTTTTTTTAAGATTTTATTTATTTATTAGAGAGAGAGAGAGCGAGCACAGGCAGACAGAGAGGCAGGCAGAGGCAGAGGGAGAAGCAGGCTCCCTGCTGAGCAAGGAGCCTGATGTGGGACTCGATCCCAGGACGCTGGGATCATGACCTGAGCGGAAGGCAGCCGCTTAACCAACTGAGCCACCCAGGCATCCCTACCCTAACTTTCTTTTGAACAAAATCAAATAATTAACTATTAATTGTGATTTGGTGATTGATGAAAATCTTTCCTGTTATGTTCTCATCATTACCATACTAGGTGGCTATGTTTTGTATGTTTTGTAATGAGTAGCTGATAAGACTGACTAAATGAAGTAAAAACATATCCAACCATCTCTTAGTTATATTTTATTTTTTTTGTATATCACTCTCCTCTAAAGAAAATACTAAAAAGAGAGATTTATTTTTCTTTATTAAATTAACGTTTGAATACTGAAGGTTTCATATGATTTAAAATTACAACATTTTTTCCTTTCATTGAATTTTTTTTTAGAATAAAGACATATAGGAGAACAGTCTTCATAATTATTAAGTATAATTTGTATCTGTACACACAGAATATTGGTGTAACTTTAAGTTAGTTTAAGTATTATATACCTTATCTTTGTGACTAAAAAAAGTGAAAATACCTTAAGAAAGATGCCGTAGGTTTCTTAAAAAGTGAGTTTTATAACCCCATTGATTTATTTTGGGGTCATATTGAAGAAATTTAAAGGTAAGTTGCAACATAGATTTGAAGAATGTATGAAGTTTTTTTTTTTTTGAGTTTTTATCTTTTTCAATAAAATTTACTTTAATGAATTATTTTAAGGGAAGTTCATTTTATTCCCAAAGGTTTTCAAATTGGAATCCATAAGGAAATAAGAGGGAAATGAGCAGCTGTGCCTTTTATTAGTAAACGTAGTTGTAAAAAGTTGTGTGTAAATACTATTTTTAATTTATGCCTATTTTAAATGTCTCGAAGCTTTAAAATAATCTTTTAGACCACACATATGCAGACAAATGTACATGTAGACTTTAATCTTAATTATGCAGATACTGTCTTTTCCTCTAATCTTGTTTTTCATAGATTGTTAAAAAATTTTTTTAAAGTTTATTTATTTATTTGACAGCAATCACAAGCAGAGAGGCAGGCAGAGAGAGAGGATGAAGCAGGCTCCCTACTGAGCAGAGAGACTGATGCGTGGCTTGATCCCAGGACCCTGAGATCATGATGTGGGGCTCGGTGCCTGGACCCTGGGATCATGATCTGAGCCCAAGGCAGAGGCTTCAACCCACTGAGCCACCCAGGCGCCCATGTTTGTTAAAATTTAAGTTTGCATTTGGAAAGCAATGAATCCTAATATTATCTGTGGATAGAGTCTTTGCATGTAGTAGTAAAATTGTGTAAAAGAAGAAAATAACGGGGCACTTGGGTGGCTCAGTGGGTCAAGCCTCTGCCTTCAGCTCAGGTCATGATCTCAGGGTCCTGAGATAGAGCCCCACATTGGGCTCTCTGCTTGGCAGGGAGCCTGCTTCTCTCTCTGCCTGGCTCTCTGCGTACTTGTGATCTCTCTCTCTGTCAAATAAATAAATAAAATCTTTAAAAAAAAAAAAAGAAAGAAAATAGCTTGAACCAATTCAGAGGTAAAAAGAACAAAAACAGTAAGTACTTAGCTATTTTTTAGTCATCTTAATAAAATTATCTTTACTATGATATAATATGTAATATTAAAGTTTTAATAACTATGATATAATATGTAATATTAAAGTTTTAATAACAATGCCATAAAGTTATTTATATTATTATTTAAAATGTTCTTGGGTTTCTCAGAAAAGTGATACCAATCTGTTTTTCTTGTTGCTTCCCAAAGAATTTAAGCTGTTTCCTGACATGCAATTAGCAGCAAACTTGACAACTAGCCTCGTCATCTCTTTATCAGAACTAAATCAGAGCAGCCAAGTAGATTCATATACGAACAGTCCCATATGAGCCTGTATTGGGCTAATGAGCTATGGGTGCCTGTGTAATTTGAAAGTCTTTATAATATCATGGCCATTGACTAGGTTTATGTATTTGAAAATCAGAATTATGTCATGCAAACAAATAACTGCAATTTAATTGAATTAACTTTGGCTTTAAGCAAAGGATGTTAGAATAGAGTATATCACAAATTAATTTGTATAGAGCTCTGTGTGTAGAGAAAACCAATTAAATCACTTTAATCTTTGCTGCAGTTTTAGTTATCAGTATTATTCATCTTTAAAGGAATTGACAGCCTATTATATTTGCCATTTTTTTAACTGAAAGGTTAAGGAAGCTTATATTAATGTGTAGTGGACAATATTCTCAGAAAGGCTACATTAAAAATTGATCTAAGGTACTCCTGGGTGGCTCAGTTGGTTAAGCGGCTGCCTTTGGCTCAGGTCATGATCCCAGCATCCTGGGATCGAGTCCCACTTCGGGCTTCTTGCTCAGCAGGGAGCCTGCTTCTCCCTCTGCCTCTGCCTGCCTCTCTGTCTGCCTGTGCTCACTCTCTCTCTCTCTAACAAATTAAAAAAAAAAATTGATCTAAGTTGAAAAATTCCTTGACCACAATGCTATGAAACTAGAAGTCAACCACAAGAAAAAATTTGGAGACCACAAATATATGGAGTTTAAATACCATGGTACTAAATAATGAATGGCTCAACCAGGAAATAGAAGAAATAAAGTACGTGGGGACAAATGAAAAGGAAAACACAATAGTCTAAAAGCTTTGGGTGCAGCAAAAGCAGTTCTAACAGGGAAGTATTTAGCAATGTAGGACTACTAAGAAAAATCTCAAACAACGTACCCTTAAACCTAAAGGAGCTAGAAAAAGAACAACAGCAAAACCTAAAACCAGCAGAGTGAAGGAAAAAAATAAAGATTAGAGTAGAAATAAATGATCTAGAATCTAAAAATCATATGATAGGACAGATCAATGAAACCAGGAGCTAGTTCTGTTAAAAAGAATCAATAAAGTTGATACACTTCTAGCTAGACTTATCAACAAAAAAAAGACAAAAGGACTCAAAATCACAATTGACAGAAGAGAAATAAAACCAATACCACAGAAATACAATTATAATATTATGAAAAACTATATGCCAACAAATTGTACAAACTAGAAGACGTGGATGAATTCCTAGAAACATATAACCTACTAAAACTAAAGCAGAAGAAATAGAAAATTTGAATAGACTGATCACCAACAAAGAAATTGAATAAGTAATCAAAAAAACTTCCCCAAAACTAAAGTCCAGCACCAACTGGCTTCACAGGCAAATTCTATGAAACATTTAAAGAAAAGTTAATGCCTATTCTTCTCACACTATTCCAAAAAAGAGGAAAGGAAGGAAAACTTTCAAATTTATTCTGTGAGGCGAGGATTATCCTGATACCGAAACTGGATAAAGACACCACTAAAAAAGAGAATGACTGGCCAGTATCCCTGATGAATATAGATGCAAAATGTCCTTAATAAGTTATTAGCAAACCAAATTCAACAATACATTAAAAATAAAAAAAGAAAAAACATTCAGTATGATCAAGTGGGATTTATTCCAGGGATGCAAGAATGGTTCAGTATTTGCAAATCAGTGAACAACATGATTCATCACATCAATAAGAGAAGAATAAGGACCATATGGTCATTTTAATAGATGCAGAAAAAGCATTTGACAAAGTACAATAACCACTCATGATTTAAAAAAAAAAAAAAAAAAAGCCCTCAACAAAGTAGGTTTAAAGGGAACATACCTCAACATACAGTAAAGATGTTCTATGAAAAACCCACAGCTAACATCATCCTCAGTGGGGAAAAACAGAGAGCTTTTCCCCTAAGGTCAGTAACTAGTAATATGTTGAATAAAAGTGGTGAGAGTGGATCTCTCACCACTTTTATTCAACATATTACTGGAAGTACTAGCCACAGCAGTTAGATAACAAAATGAAATAAAAGGCATCCAAAGTGGTAAGGAAGAATTACTTGTTCTTTTACTTCTTATTTTAATTATTTGTAGATGACATGATACTGTGTAATGAAAACCTGAAAGACTCAACCAAGAAGTACTAGAACTGATAAACTAATTCAGTAAAGTTACAGGATGCAAAAATGAATGTACAGAATCGGTTGAATTTCTGTGCACCAATAATGAAGCAGCAGAAAGAGAAATTAAGAAAGCAATCACATTTACAATTGCACGAAAAATAATGAAATGCCTAGGAACAAACCTAACCAAAAAGGTGAAAGACTTATACTCTGAAAACTATAAAACACTGATGGATGAAATTGAAGGTGACACAAAGAAATAGAAAGACATGCCCTGCTCATGGATTGGAAGAACAAATATTGTTAAAATGATCATAAGGGAAAGCCTCTCAGCTTTTCCCCATTGAGAATTATTTGCTGTGGATTTTTCATAGATGAATTTTATGAAATTGAGGAATGTTTTTCAAAGTGCTAGAACAAACCATCCTAAAATTTGTATGGAACCAGAAAAGACCCCGAATCACCAAGGAAATATTGAAAAAGAAAAACAGCTGGGGGCATCACGTTGTTTGATTCCAAGCTTTATTACAAAGCTGTGATCACCAAGATAGCGCAGTACTGATACAAAAAACAGACACAGAGACCAATGGAACAGAAGAGAGAGACCAGATATGGATTATCAACTCTGTAGTCAATCTTTGAGAAAGCAGGAAAAAAAAATTCAATGGAAGAAAGATAGTCTCTTCCAAAAATGGTGCTGGGAAAATTGGACAGAAAATATATACAGAAGAATGAAACTCTACCATTTTCTTATACCATACACAAAGATAAACTCCAGATGGATGAAAGACCTCAGTGTGAGACAGGAATCCATCAAAATCCTGGAGGAGAACATAGGCAGTAACCTCTTTGACATTGGCCACAGCAACTTCTTTCAAGACATGTTTCCAAAGGCAAGGGAAACAAAAATGAAAATGAACTTTTGGGATTTCATTAAGATAAAAAGCTTCTACAAAGCAAAGGATATAGTCAACAAAACAAAGAGGCAACCCACGGAATGGGAGGAGATATTCGCAAATGACACTATGGAAAAAGGGCTGATATCCAAGATTTGTAAGAAGTTGTCAATCTCAACACCCCAAAACCAAATAATCCAATCAAGAAATGGACAGAAGACATGAACACACACTTCTCAAAAGAAGGCATACAAATGGCTAACAGACACATGAAAAAATGTTCATCATCATTAGCCATCAGGGAGATTCATATCAAAACCACATTGAGATACCACCTTACATCAGTTAGAATGGCAAAAATTGACAAGGCAAGAAACAACAAATGTTGGAGAGGTTGTGGAGGGAACCCTCTTACACTGTTGGTGGGAATGCAAGTTGGTACAGCCGCTTTGGAAAACAATGTGGAAATTCCTCAAAAAATTAAAAAGAGAGCTACCCTATGACCCAGCAATTGCACTACTGGGTATTTACCCCAAAGATACAGAAGTAGTGAAAAGAAGGACCATATGCACCCCAGTATTCATAACAGCAATGTCCACAATAGCCAAACTGTGGAAAGAGCTGAGATGCCCTTCAACAGATGAATGGATAAAGAAAATGTGGTCCATATATACAATGGAATATTACTCAGCCATCAGAAAGGATGAATACCCAACTTTTGCATCAACATGAATGGGACTGGAGGAGATTATGCTAAGTGAAATAAGTCAAGCAGAGAAAGACAATTATCATATGGTTTCACTTATTTGTGGAACATAAGGAATAGCATGGGAACATTAGGAAAAGGAAGGGAAAAATGAAGGGGGGAATCAGAAGGGGGATGAACCAAGAGAGACTATGGACTCTGAGAAACAAACTGAGGGTTGTAGAGGGGAGGAGCATGGGGGAATGGGTTAGCCTAGTGATGGGTATTAAGGAGGACATCTATTGCATGGAGCACTTGGTATTATATGCAAACAGTGAATCGTGGAATACTACATCAGAAACTAACAATGTACTGTATGGTGACTAACGTAATTTTAAAAAAACAAATAAAGGGGCGCCTGGGTGGTCAGTGGGTTAAAGCCTCTGCCTTTGGCTTGGGTCATGATCCCAGGGTCCTGGGATCGAGCCCCACATCGGGCTCTGTGCTCAGCAGGGAGCCTGCTTCCTCCTCTCTCTCTGCCTGCCTCTCTGCCTACTTGTGATCTCGATCTCTCTGTGTTAAATAAATAGATAAAATCTTTAAAAAAAAAACAAAAAAATTATTGATTTTATTAACAATATTTTTTAAAATTTAAAGTCCTATTTCTAAGTATGACAAAACAAGCTGCTTTAGCCAAAAGCAATGAAGGCCCATATTAAAATACATGTTGGGTTCAATTTTCACCAATTACGTTTCTCAACCTAAGTAGACTTTCTACTATACTGTGTTGCCTCTCTATCTCTGATAGGTATTATCCTCATAATTCAATTTTTTAATGCAATGAAAAGGGGCTATGCTTATTAAAATCAGAAAAATTACTTGAGTTTTGGGGTGCCTGGGTGGCTCAGTTGTTAAGCATCTGCCTTTGGCTCAGGTCATGTTCATTGAGCCCTGCATCAGGCTCCTTGCTCAGTGGGAAGCCAGCTTCTTCCTCTCCCACTCTCCCTGCTTGTGTTCCCTTTCTCGTTGTCTCTCTCTCCATCAAATAATTTAAAAAATCTTAAGAAAAAAGAAAATTTACTTGAGTTTTAATAACGCACTCATAATTGTGCCCCCAAATTTAGAGAAAAGAATTCCTTTCCTAAATTATCAAGAGTACTGCTCTAATATTCCCGTGATTTTGCTTAGTGCTGGCATGGACTAAGTAACTCTTCTATAAATGAAATCAGTTGATTTTTTAAAAAGATTGTATTTAGAGCGTATTATGCTTAGCGAAATAAGTCAACTGGAGAAAGACAACTATCACATGATCTCCCTGATATGAGGAAGTGGAGATGCAACGGGGGTGGGAGTTAAGGTGGTAGGAAAAGTAAAAATGAAACAAGATGGGATCGGGAGGGAGACAAACCAAAAGAGACTCTTAATGTCATAAAACAAACTGAGGGGGGTGAGGGGGAGAGGGGTGGGGAGAGGGTGGTGGGGTTACATTATATGTTTAAATAAAGCTTAAATTAAAAAAAAAAGATTGTATTTATTTACTTGGCAGAGAGAGAGAAAGAGTGTACAAGCAGAGGGAGAGGCAGGCAGAGGAAGAAGCAGACTCCCTCTGCCATGCAGACTCATCCTGACCTGAGCCAAAGGCAGATGCTTAACTGACTGAGCCACCCAGCATCCCTGAAACTAGTTGGTTTTTGAAAAAGAAATTATAAACAAGAGCAGTATAAATTTAAATGACTTCTTTGTTATAATACAAAAAAGGCTTTAGTTTTACATAAGTTTAGAAATATCTCCTTAGCAATTTCCTCCCTATGGTGTACTCAGCAATTTTTCATGGCCTATTTTGTAACAAAAGTTATTAAAAACATTTTGAGTGTATGTTTTATATGTATTATATATTTATAACATTTTAAATAACTTCAAAATAGGAACAAAAAGTCCAGTTACATCTTCTGGCTAAAGAAGAGCATCAGAAGCAACTGAATGAAATTGAGAAATATTATGGCACCATAACAGGTCAATTTGGACTGGTGAAAGAGAATCATGAAAAGTTAGAACAGAATGGTAGGTACTATCTTACTTAAACTTATATATTTAAAAGGGAATAATTAAATGGGTTTATTTATAGTAAATAAATTGAACTTACCTGCTACTGGTAATACTAAGTGACATTTCAATATTATTTAAATTCAATAATAATTATATACAGTGCACTGAGGTTATTTTCCCTGTCCATCTTAGTGATACTTTCCTTAAAATGGATGTTGAATATTCTAAATGTTTTTCATGTTGCAGTACAGGAAGCAATACAGCTAAACAAAAGACTTTCAGCTTTAAATAAAAAACAAGAATCTGAAATATGCAGTTTGAAGAAGGTATGGTTGATACAGTTTTATAGTATTAGGTAAAATTATAGTCTAATAAGTTTTATGAAATAGTATTAGAAAAAGTTGGGTATATTTTTTGGTATGAAGAAAAATAAAATGTTTTAAATACAGATTCATAAACTGTGAGTTATGATTCCAATAAATGCAATGAATGAATTTGTCCTAGCTCATTCAAAATATTCTTTGTCACTAGTGGTATGCCTTATGGTGACATGAATGGCTAATCTTTACTGTATGTCAGTCTCAACACCATTTATTCATTCATTCATGCTTCATTCATTCAGTACTTGGATGACTGTATATGCCAGGTACTTTGTGGCACTAAGGATAGAGGTCTGAAGAAAATAAAACATTTTCCTGCTTTTTTGAAGTTTATAGTCCAATGGAGGAGTTAGGCACAAAATACATAATGCCACAGACCAAATAATTTAAAACTGTTAAAATGATATGAAGAAAAAGTAAATGATGTGATGGCATCATAATAGGTGAATTTATTACATTGGATTATTACTGTTAAAGGGGTAGGGAGGGAAGAGAATAATGTTTCAGGCAATAGAGATGTCCCCATACTGGACCCAAAAAACAAGAAGAAGGTAAGTTACTGGAACCCAGAAAGGGTATCACACAGAGTAGGTAATACTCTGGCAAGGAGAAGAGCATGTACAAAAGTCTTGAGGCAGGAAAGAATTTTAGTAATCACTTCTCAGACTTTTGGCCAAGATTAAGTATAGGGAAGAGTTTGGTATATGTGAGGGACTGGAGAAAGTCTGGTATGATTGGAGCATCCTGAGTGAAGGAGTACATTGGACATTGAGATCTAAATTGGCAGAAGGCCATAAACATTTTATTCCTCATGTCAGTCATTGGCTCAGAAGTAGACAAATGGCCTTAATGGTTATAAACCAGGAAGAATATAATCCCCACTCTGGTTGTCAGTCATTTCTCTACATGAGAAACCAAACAGGAGGAACCTGACAATGTGATGCCAGATTGGTGTGAAGTAAAGAAACCTGTTCTTTGATGATATTTTTGAATCCCTGGATCCTCCAACCCTACCATTCCCCTACCTCTACACTTTTCAGTTATGTAAGTCAGTAAATCCCCATTATTATCTGTGTTAGTTTGGTTTGGGCCAGTTTAATTTTTCCATAATTTGCAACTAAAAATATCTTCACTGATACAAGTTGAGAGTGGTAGGAGAGGAAGAAGTCCCTCCCACTTTATCAACATCCTATACCAGAGTGATGCATTTGTCACAATTGATGAACCTACCCTGACACATCAGTATCATTCAAATTCCATTGTTTACATTAAGATTCACTTTTGGTTACGTACTTTATCTGAGTTTGGGCAAATGTTTAGTGACATGTATCCACCGTCATAGTATCATACAAAATAGTTCTGTTGCTCTGAAAATCCTCTGTGCTCTGCCTTTTTATCTGTCCCTTCCCCCAACCTTTGGAAACCGCTACTCTTCTCCTATTTCCACAGTTTTGGAGACTTTTCCAAAAGGTTACAGAGTTGGAATCATATAGAATATAGCCTTTTCAAATTGGCTTTTTTCAGTAATATGCATTAAGTTTTGTCTTTTCATGGCTTGGTAGCTTGCTTTTTTTTTTTTTTTTTAAAGTACTGAGTGATATTCCATTGCCTGGATGTACCACAAACTATCCATTCTACTGAAGGACATTTTGGTTGCTTGCAAGTTTTGGCAGTCATGTATAAAGCTATATGCAAGTTTTTGTGTGCACCTAAGTTTTCAGCTTTTTTGGATAAATACTAAGGAGCATGATTGTTTGGATTACATGGTAAGAGTATGTTTCATTTTGTAGAAACTGCTAAATTGTCTTCCAAAGTGGCTATATCATTTTGCATTCCTACCAGCTATGAATGAGAGTTCTTTTTTTTTTTTCTTTTTTATTTGTCAGAGAGAGAGAGAGCAAGCACAGGCAGACAGAGTGGTAGGCAGAGGCAGAGGGAGAAGCAGGCTCCCTGCCGAGCAAGGAGCCCGATGTGGGACTCGATCCCAGGACACTGGGATCATGACCTGAGCGGAAGGCAGCCGCTTACCAACTGAGCCACCCAGGCGTCCCTGAATGAGAGTTCTTGTTGCTCGATATCCTCACCAGCATTTGGGGTTGTCAGTGTTTTGGATTTCGCACATTCGCAATAGTGTGTATAGTATCTCTCTGTTAACAGTTTTGATTTGTAATTTCTTAATGATGTATGATGTTGAACATCCTTTCATATGTTTACTTGCACTCTGTATATCTTCTTTGGTGAGGTGTCTATTCAGATCTTTTATCCATTTTTTAATTGGGTTGTTTGTTTTCTTGTTGTTGACTTTTAAGAATTCTGTGTGTAATTTGGATAACAGTCCTTTATCAGATAGAGCTTTTAAAAATATTTTCTCCCAGTCTGTGATCTGACTTCTCATTCTCTTGATATTGTCTTTTGCAGAGCAGAAGTTTTTAATTTTAATGAAGTGCAGCTTGTCAGATTTTTTGTGTGTGGATTGTAACTTTGGCATTGTACTGAAGAAGTCATTGTCTTGGGGCACCTGGGTGGCTCAGTGGGTTAAGCCTCTGCCTTCAGCTCGGGTCATGATCCCAGGGTCCTGGGATCGAGCCCCACATTGGGCTCTCTGCTCAGCAGGGAGCCTGCTTCCTCCTCTCTCCCCGCCTGCCTCTATGCCTACTTGTGATTTCTCTCTGCCAAATAAATAAATAAAATCTTAAAAAAAAAAAAAAGTCATTGCCTTACACAGAGTCAGCTAGATTTTCTCCTTTATTATCTTCTAGGAGTTTTATTATTTTATATTTTACATTTGGGTATGTGATCCATTTGAGTTAATTTTTATGATGAGTCCAAGATCTTGATCTAGATCCCCTCCCACACTTTTTTTTTTCATGTGAATGTCCAGTTGTCTCATGACCATTTGTTGAAAAGATTAGTTTTGCTGATAGTTTGTCAACTATCAGTTGACTGTATTTATGTGGGTCTCTTTCTTGGCTCTCATTTCGGTTATGTTGATCTAATTTTCATTCTTTCACCAGTATCACATTGACTTGATTACTGTAGTTTTATAGCAAGTGCTAAAGTTGGGTAGTGTCAGTCCTCCAACTTTGTTCTTCTCCTTCAGTATTAAGTTAGGTATTCTGGGCCTTTTGCTTTTCCATAGAATTAGTTTGCTGATACCCACAAAATAACTTGCAGAGATTTTGATTGGGATTGTAATGAATCTGTAGACTGAGTTGGGAAGAACTGACATCTTGAAAATAGTGGCTATTCTAATTCATGAATATTGAATATCTCTCCATTTGTTTAGTTATTTAATATCTTTCATTAGAGTTTTATAATTCTTCTCATATAGGTCTTATATAGTTTGTTAGATTTTTTTTACCTCAACTCCACCAGGACAGAATTCCCTGTGCTCAGGACCCTCCCAGATATTGCCCTTTGTTTATCTTCCTCTGGCTGTTGATCTGTATCCTTTATCATATCTGTTAAAAAACTGGTAAACTAAGTGTTTCCCAGAGTTCTGTGAGCTATTCTAGTGAATTAATGGAACCTAAGAGGGGGGGATCATGGGAACCTCTATTTATAGCTGATCGGTCAGAAACACCTGGACTTGCAATTGGCATCTCAAGTGGGATGGAAGCAGTCTTATGGGACTGAGCCCTTAACCTTTGGGATTTGACCCTGCCTTCAAGAAAGATAGTGTCAGAGGTGCCTTGGTGGCTCAGTGGGTTAAAGCCTCTGCCTTCGCTCATGTCATGGTCCCAGGGTCCTGGGATCGAGCCCCGCATCGGGCTCTCTGCTCCACAGGGAGCCTGCTTCCTCCTCTCTCTCTCTGCCTGCCTCTCTGTTTACTTGTGATCGCTCTCTCTGTCAAATAAATAAAATCTTAAAAAAAAAGAAAGAAAGAAAGATAGTGTCAGAAGTGAGTTAAATTGTGGGGACACAGCTGATGTTGCAAAGAACTTCTTGGTGGGTGAAAACCTCCACACATTTGGTGACCAGAAGTGTCAGAAGTGTTCTGTGTAAAGGAGACACACAGGAAAAAAACATAGGAGGAAGAACTAGATTTTTCCTTATACAAGAGGGAAGAACTGTAGGTTTTTCCAGTATAGAAAGGGATTGACTTTTGTGTATTAATGTTATATTCTACAACCTTGTTATAATCCCTTATTAGTTCCAGAAGGTCTTTGTTGATTTTTTTTAGATTTTTTTTCATAGTCAATCATGTCATCTGTTAACAAAGACAGTTTTATTTCTTCCTTGCCAAATCTGTATGTCTTTTTTCTTTTCTTTTTTTTGTCTTGTCTTATTGCATTAGCTGAGCCTTCCAGTGTGGTGGTAAAAAGTTTAGTGAGAGGGAACATCCTTGGCTTGTTCTTAATTTTAGTGGAAAAGTGTTAAGTTTTTCACTGTTAAGTTTGATGTTAGCTGTAGATTTTCTTTTTCTATTTATTTATTTATTTAAAAGATTTTATTTATTTATTTGACAGACAGAGATCACAAGTAGGCAGAGAGGCAGGCAGAGAGAGAGAGGATGGAAAGCAGGCTTCCTGCTGAGCAGAGAGCCTGATGCGGGGCTTGATCCCAACACCCTGGGATCATGACCTGAGCTGAAGTCAGAGGCTTTAACCCACTGAGCCACCCAGGCACCCCTAATTGAAGTGTAGTTGACACATAATGCTACATTAGTTTCGGGTATACAACATAGTAATTCAGTAAGTCTATACATCATGCTACACTCACAACTATAGCTACTGTCTGTCACCATACAATGCTACTATGATACCACTGACTATATTCCCTATGCTGTATCTTGTGACTTATTTGTTCATAACTGGAAGCCTGTATCTCCTACTCCCCTTCACCTGTTTTGCCCATACCACCTTGCCCCTCTGGCAACCCATAGTTCTATGCATTTATGGGTCTGTTTCTTATTTTTGTTTTTTTTGTTGTTGTTGTTTTGTGTTTTAGATTCCGCATATAAGTGAAATCTTATGGTATTTGCCTTTCTCTGACTTATTAGTGTAATCCTCTAGATCCATTGTGTTTTTGCACATGGCAAGATCTTTTCCTTTTTTATGCCTGACTGATACTCTTTTTTAAAAATATAATTATTTATTTTTTAAATTAACATATAATGTATTACTAGCCCCAGGGTTACAGGTCTGTGAATTGCCAGGTTTACACACTTCACAGCACTCAGCATAGCACATACCTTCCCCAATGTCCATAACCCCACCACCCTCTCCCTGCCCCCATCCCTGCCCCCCCGGCAACCCTCAGTTTGTTTTTTGAGATTAAGAGTCTCTTATGGTTTGTCTCCCTCCCGATCCCATCTTGTTTCATTTATTCTTTTCCTACCCCCAAACCCCCCACGTTGCCTCTCAATTTCCTCATATCAGGGAGATCATATGATAATTGTCTTTCTCTGATTGACTTACTTCGCTCAGCATAATACCCTCTAGCTCCATCCACGTTGTCGCAAATGGCAAGATTTCATTTCTTTTGATGGCTGCATAGTATTCCATTATATATATATATACACCACATCTTCTTTATCAATTCATCTGTTGATGGACATCTAGGTTCTTTCCATAACTTGGCTATTGTGGACATTGCTGCTATAAATATTTGGGTGCACGTGCCCCTTCAGATCATGACATTTGTATCTTTAGGGTAAATACTCAGTAGTGCAATTGCTGGGTCATAGGGTAGCCCTATTTTCAACTTTTTGAGGAACCTCCATACTATTTTCCAGAGTGGCTGCACCAGCTTGCATTCCCACCAATAGTGTAGGAGGGTTCCCCTTTCTCCACATCCTCGCCAGCATCTGTCATTTCCTGACTTGTTCATTTTAGCCATTCTGACTGGTGTGAGGTGGTATCTCATTGTGGTTTTGATTTGTATTTCCCTGATGCCGAGTGATGTGGAGCACTTTCATGTGTCTGTTGGCCATCTGGATGTCTGTTTTGTAGAAATGTCTGCTCATGTCCTCTGCCCATTTCTTGATTGGATTCTTTGTTCTTTGGGTGTTGAGTTTGATAAGTTCTTTATAGATTTTGGATACTAGCCCTTTATCTGATATGTCGTTTGCAAATATCTTCTCCCATTCTGTCAGTTGTCTTTTGGTTTTGTTGACTGTTTCCTTTGCTGTGCAAAAGCTTTTGATCTTGTTGAAGTCCCAATAGTTCATTTTTGCCCTTGCTTCCCTTGCCTTTGGTGATGTTTCTAGGAAGAAGTTGCTGCGGCTGAGGTCAAAGAGGTTGCTGCCTGTGTTCTCCTCAAGGATTTTAATGGACTCCTGTCTCACACTGAGGTCTTAAATCCATTTTGAATCTATTTTTGTGTGTGGTGTAAGGAAATGGTCCAGTTTCATTCTTCTGCATGTGAATGTCCAATTTTCCCAACACAATTTGTTGAAGAGGTTGTCTTTTTTCCATTGGATATTCTTTCCTGCTTTGTCGAAGATTAGTTGACCATAGAGTTGAGGATCTATTTCTGGGCTCTCTATTCTGTTCCATTGATCTATGTGTCTGTTTTTGTGCCAGTATCATACTGTCTTGATGATGACAGCTTTGTAATGGAGCTTGAAGTCTGGAATTGTGATGCCACCAACTTTGGCTTTCTTTTTCAATATTCCTCTGGCTATTTGAGGTCTTTTCTGGTTCCATATAAATTTGAGGATTATTTGTTCCATTTCTTTGAAAAAAATGAATGGGATTTTGATAGGGATTGCATTAAACGTGCAGATTGCTTTAGGTAGCATAGACATTTTCAAAATATTTGTTCTTCCAATACATGGGCATGGAACATTTTTCCATTTCTTTGTGTCTTCCTCAATTTCTTTCATGAGTACTTTATAGTTTTCTGAATATAGATTCTTTGCCTCTTTGGTTAGGTTTATTCCTAGGTATCTTGTGGTTTTGGGTGCAATTGTAAATGGGATTGACTCCCTAATTTCTCTTTCTGTCCTGTTGTTGATGTAAAGAAATGCAACTGATTTCTGTGCATTGATTTTATATCCTGACACTTTACTGAATTCCTGTACAAGTTCTAGCAGATTTGGAGTGGAGTCTTTTGGGTTTTCCACATATAGAATTATATCATCTGCAAAGAGTGATAGTTTGATTTCCTCTTTGCTCATTTGGATGCCTTTAATTTCTTTTTGTTGTCTGATTGCTGAGGCTAGGACTTCCAGTACTGTGTTGAATAGCAGTGGTGATAATGGACATCCCTGCTGTGTTCCTGACCTTAGTAGAAGAGCTCTCAGTTTTTCTCCATCGAGACCTGACTGATATTCGGTTGTGTATATATACCATATTGTCCTTGTCCATTCAGCTGTCATATGACACTTGGGTTGTTTCTATATTTTGATCTTTTTTCTTTTCTAATATCTGCACTCAATGTTATACATTCCCCTGTAAACATTGCTTTCACTGGATCCCACAGATTTTGAAAAGTTGTATTTTCATTTAGTTCAAAATATTTAAAAATTTTCCTGAGATTTCTTCTTTGACCCATGTGTTATTTAGAAGTGTGCTGTTTAATCTCAGAGTATTTTGGTTTCTTCAGGCTACGTTTTATTGATTTCTATTTTAATTTTATTGTGGTCTGAGAACAGAAATTGTGTCATTTTTATTCTTTTAAATTTGTTAAGTTGTGTTTTATGGTCCAGAATGTGGTCTATCTTGGTGAATGTTCCATGTAAGCTTGAGAAGAATTTCCAATCTGTTTTTGGATGAAGTAGTCTATACACTTCAGTTATATCAATTTGGTTGATGATACCAAGTTCAACTTTGATCCTTCTGGTTTTCTGCCTGCTGGATCTGTCCATTTCTGATGGAGGGATATTAAAGTCTCCAAATGTAATAGTGGATTCTCTATTTCTTTTTGCAGTTGTTAGTTTTGCCTCTTCTATTTTGGTACTCTTTAGGCATATACACATTAAGATATTGTTATATCTTCTTGGAGTATTCACTTCTTTATCATTATGTATGCCCCTCTTTGTCCTCAGTAGCTTTTCTTTCTCTGAAATCTACTCTGGTTAAAATAAATATAGTGATTCCTACTTTATTTTGATTAGTGTTAGAACAGTATATCCTTCTCCATCCCTTTACTTTTAATCAATATGTGTTTTTATATTTAAAGTGAATTTCTTGTAGACAACATATAATTGGGTCTTGTTTTTGGATCCACTCTGATAATCTACCTTTTGGTTGTTGTATTTTAGACTCCTGATGTTTGAGGTGATTATTGATATAATTGGGATTAATATGTACCATAATTTTTTGTTGTTTTCTGTTTGTTTCCTTTGTACCTCTTTTTTGTCTTCCACTCTTTTTTTGCTATTTGTGGCCTTAATTGTACATTTTATGATTCCATTTTCTCTCCTTTCTTAGCATTTCAATCATACTTTTTAAAAAACTTTTTTAGTGCTAGTCCTGGAATTCACAGTGTATCTGCAGTAAACCAAGTTTGCTTTCAAATAACATACCACTTCATGGGTAGTGCATGTACCTTATAACAACAAAGCAGTCCTGATTCTTTTCTCCTGTCACTTATATCATCACTGTCATTCATTTTACTAATACCTAAGCATACATAATTAAAAACATTGTTGCTGTTGTTATTTTGAACAAATGGTTATTTTATCATTTTAGAATAAGAAATATTTTATTTTCTATCACTTATTCCTTCTCTGATTCTCTTCCTTTTATTAGGTACATCAGAGTTTCTGACCTATATTGTTTTCCTTTTCTCTGAAAAACTTTTTTTTTTTTTTTTTAGCATTTCTTATAAGGCAGGCCCATGGGCAACAAATTTGCTCAATATTTCTCTTAAAAAGTATTTATTTTTCCTTCACTTTTTAAAAAAAGATAAAATAAAAGATTTTATTTTTTTTTATTTGTCTGAGAGAGAGAGAGAGAGCGCACAGCTGGGAGAGTGGCAAGCAGAGGGAGAAGCAGGCTTCCCACTGAGCAAGGAGCCTGATGTGGGACTCAGTCCCAGGCCTTGGGATCATGACCTGAGCCAAAAGCAGACGCTTAATTGACTGAGCCATCCAGACATCCCTCTCCTTCACTTTTTTTTTTTTTTAAAGATTTTATTTGTTTATTTATTTGACAGAGATCACAAGTAGGCAGAGAAGCAGGCAGAGAGAGAGAGAGGGAAGCAGGCTCCCCGCTGAGCAGAGAGCCTGATGCAGGGCTCGATCCCAGGACCCCGAGATCATGACCTGAGTCGAAGGCAGAGGCTTTAACCCACTGAGCCACCCAGGCACCCCTCTCCTTCACTTTTGAAAGATAATTTCAGAGGATACAGAATTCTAGGTTAGTAGTTTTTTCTCTCAACACTTTAAATATTTTACATAACTCTCGTTGCTTGTATGGTGTGTGAGAAGTCAGATTGTAATCCTTTGTTCTTCTGTAGGTAAGGTGGTTTTTTCTCCTCTGGCTTCTTCAGTATTTTTTTTTTAAGTATTGATCTTCTGAATTTTGAATATGATATGCCTAGGTACAAATTTTTTGGTGACTTATCCTTCTTGGTGTTCTCTGAGCTTCCTGGATCTGTGGTTTGGTGTCTGACATTACTTTAGGGAAATTCTCAGTCATTACTGCTTCAAATATTCCTTCTTTTCCTTGTTCTCTTCCTTTTCCTTCTGGTATTTCCATTATGCATATGTTACATTTTGTGTAGCTGTCCCACAGTTGGTGGATATTCTCTTTTGCTTTCCTTAGTTTTCTTTCTCTGTTTTGAGTTTTTGAATTTTGCCATCATATTAAGTTCATTGATATTTCTCGATCTTGTCCATATTACTATTGAGTCCATCAGAGGCATTCTTCATTTCCATTGCAGTGTTGAGCTAAAGCATTTCTTTTTGCTTCTTAGAATTTCCATCTCTCTACTTACATTATCCATTTGTTCTCCTATGTTTTGTCTACTTTTTCCATTAAAGCATTTAGCATATTAGTTTTTTTAAAATTCCAAATTTGATAATTCTAATATTTCTGCCATATCTGACATGGGTTCTGATGCTTGTTCAGTCTCTTCAAACTGTGCTTCTTGACTTTTAGTATGCCATGTAATTGTTTGTTGAAAGATGGACATGATATACATGTGAAAGGATTTGCGATAAATAGCCTTTAGTAATGTAATGGTAAGGTTCAGGTTGTGGGGGGGTGGTTGTGAAGTGCCCTATGATGAGGTCTCATTCTTTTGGTGAGCCTGTGTCACTGGACTGTGAACTTCACAGTATTTCTCATCTCTAGTGTAGTACAGCATAGTTGGAGGGGGCTAGATTTGGGTATTACCTTTTCCTGGGGTAGTTTACGGTCAGGTCCAATAATTTGTTCTGAGATCAGGCCTTGTTAAGAAGAACAGAATGCCCTGACATATTTCAAAAATGGTTGCTTTTCCTCTCTTTCCCCTGGAAGTAGGAGGTAAATTTTTTCTTATACTGTGAGAGATCTTGGAAGTGAAATTCACAATACTGTGTGTATGTGTCAGGGAGGGGGTTCCCCTGTGACTCAGTCCTCTGTTTTTTTTGTTTGTTTGTTTTTGTTTTTTTTTTTAACTGTCAGAGTTGTCTATACTGAGCCTCTGGCAGTTAGTCAGTCACAGTTCAGGCTTTCCTACACTGGCACTATTTCCTGCAGAGGTTTCTGTTTGTGGGTTTCTGCTCTGGTAATTTGCCAGTCTGTCTCTCCAATTGTTGACGTAGCTATTTGCCTTATGATCTCATTGCTCTGACAGATCTAAGAGGAGTTATTGGTTTTCAGTTTGTTCAGCTTTTACTTGTTGTCAGGATAAAGTGCTGTCAGGACAAAGTTTAAGCTCCTTACTTGTTAGACTGGAAATAAATCCCCCTATTTTTATATTTAACTATAATTTTA
>RCUC01132880.1:0-16364 GCA_003697995.1 Taxidea taxus jeffersonii
AAAAAAAAAAAATCCACCCCAGGAATAATTTAATCTCTTTACTACCAAGATATACAACGTCAGACAAAAATGGCTTCATATTGTTTTGTAGTGTGCTTACATTTTATTATGTGTTTTCCCGTCCGAAATATTGTTCCAAAACAATTGTACTGGCTGCATGGTATTTCAAAATAGAGAATGACCATAATTAATTTCCCCAACCCTCATTGTTCAGTATTCTATACACCCAGGTCTTCAGATGCCAAATCCATCACAATTAAAATGGGCTCCCTCCCTCTAGTCGCTGTTCCACTGTAGTACAAGTCAGACGCCAGAATAATCTTCCTCTGATGCCATTTTCAACCGTCAACCAAGAATCTTTAGTGGTGGCTTTGCCTTGGGTGTCAAATCTCTCAAGAACTACTTTGGACTCCCCTCTTTCTTTACACTCTCTCCCTCCTCCCCCCAATATTTAATCAGGCCCCTTGTCCTGTTTTCTTTGTTCTCTCCAACAAGCTTTTAAGTCTGCCATTCTCCCACTTGATTAGATCCCTATCCAGTTTATTATAGTTCTTAACTATAAAAATCTCTTTTCTGGGAAGGGGAGAAAGTAAAAGGGAAAGGGGCGCCTCTCTGCCTTCCGTTCATGTCATGACCCCAGGGTCCTGGAATCAAGACCCACATCAGGCTCCCCGAACTGCGCGGAAGCCCACTTCTCCCCTTTCCCTCTCCCCCTGCTTGTGTTCCCTCTCTCACTGTGTCTGTCAAATAAGTAAGTAAAATCTTTAAAAAAAAAAAAAAGTTTAAAAAAAGAGTAAAAAGGAAAGAAAATTAATAATTATTAGTTATTATATGCCAGGCACATCGTCTTATTTAATCTTTTCAATAACTGAGGTAAGTAATATTATTGGCATTTAAATGAGGAAATGGAAGCTCAGACAAGTAAAGGACTATGTCCAAGTGGTAGAGCCAGGATTCATACCAGGTCTACCTGCTGCCCAAAGGTCATGTTCTTGTACCAGTATTTCTCAACTGCTTTTCATTATCACCTCCCCCTTGCCCCCCGCCCAGGAGAACATTCTGAATTACTTAATTAAATGTAAATTCTAATGAGAGAAATTAAATACTAAGGAATACGATTTGGTCAAGTAGGGTTGAGCTTTGAAGGCCACATGCCTTTGTATTATCTAAGATTTTTTTTTCACCCCTTAATCATTTTTCTCTCCATTGGGTATCACCCTGGTGAGAATGTGTGTAACAAGCCAGGGCTGGAGGTCTCAATCTACCAATCTGAGACTCATATCTGACCCTAAATTTTACTGACCTGAGAGATAAATATTTAAAGAAGACATAACTATGCAAGTGGGAATTTTAGTACTCACTCCACTGCCTGTATTGGAAGGTTTATGCAGCAGCTTTTCTTGGAATGTCTGAAACAAATCTCCAGTTTCACAAGTTTCACCCTGAACTCTTTATCCTTTCCCCCTCCCCCCAAAACAACCAGCTCCTCTGTTTTCCCATTGTATTTGTTAAAATACAAACCTAGAAGTCTTCCTTGCTTTTGCTCTTTGCCTAATACCCCTAAATCTAATCCTTCAGCAGGTCTTCTCGCCTCTGGTTTCAAAATATATCTGAATCCAACCACTTCTCACCACTATCAGCCTGTCCAAGCTTCTATCCTCTCCTGGATGACTGCCCTAGCTTCCTAACCCATCCCCCTGTTTCCTCTGTGGCCACTTGAAAAATGATTCTCTGCACAGCAGCCAGAGCGATCCTTATACAGTGTAATTCAGATCATGCCATCGCCCTGCTGTTAAGCCTCCAATGGCTTCCCCCTGTACTCAGAATAACACCCAAGAAGTCTTTGTCATGGCCTTTCAGGCTCAATAGGAGCTGGCCCTGCCATCCTGTCCTACCTCATCTCTAACTCTCTCCCATGATCGCTCTTCCAGCCACACTGCCATCTTACCACATTTTGAACCTACCAACCTCAAGATCTTTGCACTTGCCATTTGTTCTACCTGGAATGCTCTTCCCCAAAGTGTTCCCATGGCTAACTCCTGCATTTTATTCAGGTCTTTGCTCAGACATCAACTCTTGAGTTTCTAAGCACCCTTTCCAAAAGAGCCCCTCTCCTCTCCATCATTCTTTATTCTGCCTTATTTTTCTTCACAGTGACTGAAATTGTATGGTTGTTAGTCTTTCCTCTAACTACCATTAACATAAGCTGTGTGGCATCAGGGATTTTGTCCTGTTCACTGCCTTATCCTATCACCAGCACTTAGAATAGTGCCTCACACATAGGAGAGAACTACAGTATAACCACGTAAGTTTTTAGCTGAAAAGAGCCTTGTGACTTTCCTTCCTTGTAGCAATTGCTTTGAGGGCTTCCTTTCCATTGTCTCTCCCTTAGCAGCCATCTCAAACATTCCCATGCTGAAGTTACCATACTATACTTTCCTCTGAGCTTCTAAGGCCTCATCCTCTAGCCTCCCATAGGCACCTCAGATTCTACAGGTCCAAACTGAATTCATCATTTTCCTCCATAGTTCTGTATTTCCTCTGCGATCTTCAGTTTCCCTGGTTGGCCCTGTGAATTCTCTACCTTGGAGAACACTTCGTCTCCATCGCTCTCCTCCCACAGCTAACCTTGACCATGTCACCCACCAATCTGTCCATTACTCTCCCACCCTCAGCTCCACCATCCTAGTTCAAACCCAGTATAACAGTGTCTGCTTACATCACAGCGTGATCTAAAATGGATCCTGATCCCGTCCTGCTCTGCTTAAAAACTTTATAGTTTCCTATCGCCCTTAGGATAAATCAAATATGTGGATATAGATAAGAAGGCCCTGCTGGACTCAGGCTATGCCTCTTCAGCCACAAGCATTTCCGTTTTCCACCTCTGCTAACCCCATCACTCAAATTCTATGTTCTGGCCACACAGAACCACTGTAGTTTGTCTCGCCTCTATACCTCTACAGCTGCTATTTTGTTTTGTTTTGAGTACTCTTCTCCTCCACTCTTCCCCCCACCGCCACCTTCATTCTTTCAGGAAAGAACTAAGCCTGAACATCACTCCCTCCAAGAAACCCTTCCAGACAAATACTCACAATTCTGGGTACCAGAGCACCTAACACTTTCTTCACCAAAGCACCCGTCCCACTCTGTTGTAAC
Organism: Taxidea taxus jeffersonii; assembly: GCA_003697995.1. Classification (NCBI taxonomy): domain Eukaryota; kingdom Metazoa; phylum Chordata; class Mammalia; order Carnivora; family Mustelidae; genus Taxidea; species Taxidea taxus. The sequence goes on from RCUC01132880.1 coordinate 3,157, forward strand.
TGCCTTTAAGGAAGTAAGCATAGAGACAGAAGCTGTCATTCAAATCGATATGCCTAGCATCTTTCACGGCATATTAAAAAAACAAACATTTTTTTGAGTAAATGAACCTTAACTGGGGATGTTAGTAGTGGAATGTAATCTCAGCAAGTGTGCCCTTTTAGTTACTTTTTCTCTTTCTATATTGTTTCTCTCCTCACTCTTCATTTTCCCCATGTGAAGACTCCCATCTGGGTCATGGCTTCTCTAGTCTGTTCCCATGGTGCCACAGAGTAGATGCCCCTGGTTAATTACCTGAGCCATACCTGATCCCAAGGATCACAACTTGCCCCTAATGCTCAGGGCGTCAGGCAGTCTGATATACCAGCTGAACACTCTCCTTTTTTTCTTTCAAGAGCATAGGGACACTCGGACATGAGATAGGGAATAATAAACACGAATGAATTCTTTTCAGGGATAGCTCAATGAATTTGGTATTAAAAGAGAAAACAAGAGGTGCTTGGGTGGCTCAGTTGGTTAAGGGTCAGACTCAATTTTGGCTCAGGTCATGATCTCAGGGTCAAGACTGAGCCCCGTGTCAGGATCCAAGCTGTGTTGGAGCCTTAAGATTGTCTCTCTCTGCCCCCACCCCACCCCTGCTTATATGCATTCTCTCTAAAAAAAGAAAAGAAAAAGAATGCCAACAAAGCTACCCCTTGATTTGATGAAAATTCTTAAAAAAAAAAAAAAGTTTTATTTATTTATTTGAGGGAACAGAGTGGGCATGAGTGAGGGGTCGGGGCAGAGGGAGAAACAGACTCCCCACTGAGCAGGGAGCCCTATGTAGGCCTCAATCCCAGGACCCCAGGATCATGACCTGAGTGGAAGACAGATGCTTAACCAAGTGAACCACCCAGGTGCCCCTATTCAAAGTTTTTTCAATTCAGAGGTAAAGAATATATTCAGATCAGTAGTTCAACCAGTTATTTTATCTGCATTTGTTAAGGAATGATGTCTACTTCAGAGAAGATTTTTATTTTTATTTCTTTTAAAGATTTTATTTATTTGACAGACAGAGATCACAAGTAGGCAGAGAGGCAGGCAGAGAGAGAGGAGGAAGCAGGCTCCCCGCTGAGCAGAGAGCCCGATGCGGGGCTCGATCCCAGGACCCTGAGATCATGACCTGAGCCGAAGGCAGAGGCTTTTTAACCCACTGAGCCACCCAGGCGTCCCTCAGAGAAGATTTTTAAAACATTGATATTTTATATATTATTATTATATTTATATATTATATTTATATATTATTGACACTAACTAATAGGGAAAAATTGCTTTTCATTTAGAAATTCCACTTCTATAAATTTATCCTAGGGAATACTCTACAAGTGAGCAAAGGTAAGTAATGTTCATTGAAGCATCCAGGATACATTGTGAAGTGAAAAAAACAAAAACAACTTACAAAGCAGAAATGTAGAGGGTGACACATTTCAGTTTTTAAAAATGTTCATTCATACTGGGTTGGGGGGAGAAGGCCAACATTTATTGAGCACTTACTACTGCCAGGCACTGTTTTAAGTGCTTAACATATGTTAATTTAATTCTCAAAATTGTCTTCTTTCTATAGATGAAGAAATAGGTGCAAGGAGGTTAAGTTCTTGTCCAAGGTTGCTGGCAATTGGCAGAGTTGAAATCTATTCCCCAGAAGACTGGTTCCAAGGAGTAGAATAATACAGAGTAGATTAATGGTGGTTATTATCTTAGAAGGAACAGGGTAGGGAATCCCCCATTTGAGGTTCACTTATTCATTCAAAAACCACAGATGTTACCTCTTTCACATTGCTAAAAGAAAGACAGAAAGAGAAAAAGCAAAAACTACTATCGTGTTCAGTGTCTGAGGAAGGCATAAGGAGAGAAAGTGGTTCCGGTCTAGACTAGTGTGATATCTATCATCACTCGCTCTTGCCAGACTTACTGGCTCATTTATTTCCTCTTCGGAATGGCTCCAGAGGAGTCCCCAGGGATTCAAATCAAAGTCTATAAGTTGGGGTTTCTTCGAGTGTGAAGTTTTATTGACTGTTGTGCTGTAAGTTTCAGAGAGTAAGACAAAACAAAACAAAAAAACAAAAGTAACTCAGGCCATGGCTGAATTTCCATTATGGACTGGAAAGACAGCCTTCATGGTTCCTGTTCGATTCAGCTGGGGCCTCTGGCAGAGGGAAGGCAGCTATGTACCATGTGAACGCGTCTTGTGAGAGGCAAGGCTATGGGCAGAACCTGTCACGAATACTTCCATCCCACGGAAAGGTCACTTGAAAGTGAGCTGAAGCCAGCTGCAAGGCATTGGATGATTTTGTCTGCTAAGACAATGACGGACAATAAGGCAAAGGCAAGCCAAGACCAGATCTCATTCTTTGGAGGTTAAGGCATGCCTGATTCCTGGCCTCTCACATGCTGTCACCCTAGCTGGACAATAATTTGACTAGTTTTCCTTTTCTTTTTTTTAATGTTTCCGCTCATAAAATATATGGCTATAGAAAATAAAGCTCAGTGATAACATCACCACTCACAGATAACCAGTTTTGAGATTTTGCTACACTTCCTTCTAGTCCTTTTTTTTAAAAGTTCATAGGTAAAAGTATGACTATATTTTAAAATTTGGACCATACTATACATATAGCTTTCCATCTTTGTTTTCCACTTAATATTACATTGTAAACATTCTCTGACATAAAATATTCTTCAGAAAATAATTTTTTGTGGCAGAATAATGCATATCCTCTCTACTTAACTATTCCGTTAAATAGCTATTTAACTATTTAACCTACGTAGCTAAGGGTCTGTAGCAGACTTAGAGGCCCAACAGGTCCAAATAAGGTTCCATTTCTGCCTTTCCCACATTAGCCGCAAGAAAGACTGCAGGGCACCACCAGGGGTCAGTGCAGAGCCATTCAAAGCCTTGCTGTAAGAAAGCTGGTCACACAAAAATCCTTTTAAACAAATCCTATCTATTACATTAGAAAACTATTCACATGAATAGCCACGTTCCCTTCTAGATCAGGCTCTCCAGGTCCAGATTTCTCAGATCCGAAATTATCAGATTCTTCCAAATTATAATTATATTCAACATTTACAAAACAGAGCTATTTTTATAAATCAAGGTCTATCAGTGTAAGACGTAGTATTAGACCTATTCTCACCCGCTTGCTATGAAACCAGTCGTGCATAAAATACTTGGCCTGATTATTTTATAGGTTCGCTGTGAAAATCAAACATGTAAAAGTATCTTCAAAATTACAAAGCAGCACTTTAAATTGCACTATTTTAAGGATGTGCTCATCAGATATCTAGATGAGTTATCTCCTTGACAAACTAAAGAATGTGGGATGCCTGGGTGGCTCAGTTTTTTAAATAACCAACTCTTGATTTCAACTCAGGTCATGATCTCAGGGTGGTGAGATCAAGCCCTGCGTTGGGCTCTGCGCTGAATGCGGAGCCTCTTGGGATTCTCTCTCTCCCTCTGCCCCTCTCCCTGCTCTCTCGCTCTCTCTCTCTCACAAATAAGTAAGTCTTAGAAAAAAAAAAAGTAAAGAATGCCAGGTGGTATCATGTTATGTAATGAGGTATAAGAGCATATGCTTTGGCATTTTCGTGGGTTATTTCATTGGTTTTCCTTTCCTTAGCCTTTGCTCTCTAACTTTAAAGTCATCATGGAATTAGTAATCTGTTTTTTTAGAAGCTGAAGTTATTATTTATAGTCAGCCAATTGGTTTTTGTTCTTTTCCTCATTTACCTGAAGCTCCTTTATGAAAATTACTCTGATCTCAGAACTGGCTTAAACAACTTGTAAGTAGGTGAATAACAGGGATCAAGAAGCCACTCCAGGCCTGACATGCTTGATGGGCTCCTGCACAAGTGACTAGCACTCCTGGTCTCTCAAAACCCAAAACTGACACTTAGGAGCCAAAAGTACAAAGGGTCCTCTTTCCCAGCTGGCCAGGCTCTGACTTAGTCCTTCACCCTTCCTTCTGTTTTTGTTTCCTCTCCAGTTCCCAGCGCCCCAGCATTTGCCAGCAGGGATGAAAAAGAGCTAAGGCAGGTATTCTGGTGACCAAGTAGCTTTCAAAGCCAGCTTGGCGTAGTCTTTCCTGAGACAGTCTAATCTGCTGAGAGGTCTGCTCTGACCAATCTCAGAACACACAGGGGCCTGGGTGAAACAGGGCCTGGGAGTCCCTTATCACTGGCACTGGATTTCCCACTGGGTTAGAGCCTTAAGCTCTCTGGCAGAATGAGGGCAAGGAGGCCACAAGAAGAGAACAAGGAGGCATGCACAGCAGCTCACACTGCCCTCGGGCAGTTCCAGCAGACAGCAGTCCTGTGTCTGACCTCTGAGGTCGTGTGTCTTAAGAGCAGGATCTAACACAGGACACCAACTGAACAGCTTGTGCTCCTGGTTAAGTACAGTTCCTGGTACACAGGTGTTTGATAAATACTATACGCATGATTAACGACAGGTTTAGGCCACCAGACCAGCATTAGGGCAGAGTGATGCCCGTAGAGATCTACATTTCTCTGGTCAAAAAAAAAAAAAAAAAAAAAGCCTGGGACTGGAGTAGTAGAACTAAACCTATCCCAAAAGGAAGTCAAGAGGGTCCCAAAAGCTGGACAAAAACCCAGGAAAACACAAGAGCCACACAAGAGAAGTGTAGCAACCCAGATCAGTTATATTATTTAAGAGCAATTTCTAGTAAAAGGGCTCTCAGGGCACCTGCTGTTCCCTCATGGGCCAACTTCCTAAGATCAGAGTCTGATTAGCTGGCTGGCTCCTCCCTACAGCCAAGAGGGCTCTGAGACACTACTAGCAGAGCTGACAAAGAGGCCCCACGGAGATGCAGTGACTCCCTTGGCCACTCCCTTATCCACGCAGGTCTTGGTTTTATGCCTTCTACCCTGGTAGGCCTCCAATCCGCTTCAGTCTCAGAGTCACTGCAGAAGCATGTGTTTCAGAATGAGCTGCCAGTTGCCTAAGAAGGCTGCCGGGGACACACAGGGCTAGTTACTCAATGTTGTCATAGACCTGGATCACATCCTCATGGTTGCCAAGGGCCTGGATGAGAAGGGCGGCCTGCTCCAGGTCAGGGTCAGCCAGCTGCACCTTTGTATTGGGGATGAATTCTAGAGAACAGGACACCGAACACAAGCCCAGGGAGTCCAGCTTCTTCCTCACTTGATGCAGTGAAGAGGCATCACAAATAAACTAGGGACAAAAGAAAGTCAAGAGGTGAGGGGCCAGGAGACAGCAGAATAAACGCAGTCAGAGTTTTGCAAAACCTGAATGGAACTACTATAGTGAATCACTGTGTTTAAGTTCTTACTAGCAGAGATACAGTTTTCAGAGTCCTGAATGCTTCTTGTAGTCCTCAGTAAAGTATGCCCTATGTAGTATCCACTTAATAAATGTTTATGCAACATATGAACTCTTTTTGTCACTTGTACCCCACGGCGAGAGAAAGAAGAAACAGAAGCATGCCTTAACGCATCTATTAGGACAAAAGTCCAGCAAACACCAAGGCTTCATACTCACTTTAAAAATGTTCTTTTCCTCTTCGTCTTCAGTTTCCTTGACATCTTCAGCTCCTGCTTCAATTGCCAGCTCCAGGGCACGCTCTAGGTTCATAGCTTTCTTCTCTCTGTCCTCCACTCCAACCACGATCACCCCCTTTTTGTCAAAAGAGTGGCGAGCTCCATCAGCCATCATTCCCCTCAAAGGAAAAGAAACACACTAGACTGAATGCCTGTAGACACTCAGCCCCCACATAGCACTGCATTCTAATTACTCTGTTTCCCACCCAGCCTTTGAAGTATAGACATACATACTTCTGAAGGTGAGTATGCAGCGACCACTGGGCAAGGGAAAAATCTAAACATATCCCCATCCCCTTCTTTCTGCCCTGACTGCAGTTTAGTGGATGCAAAGACATTGCTCATCATTTAAAATTCCAGTCCTAGTGGTACATTTTAAGACTTGGACATTACATGGCTACAGATAGGAAAAATGGGACAAAGGGCCTGTTCTCCACCTGATAGACAAGTCTTCTGGATCCTGCCTAGTCCAGAATGAATTAAAGGAAAGAAATGATCCCATTTGGATTCTGTTACGGATAAAGTATGCTTAAAACCTGAAATGCCACCAGAAACAACTGTAGTTTCCTTGCAAAGAATTGGAACCTCAAGGCTTCATACCCTTCCACTTTGCCCAGACTTACACCTACCCATTCTTGTTCAGGATACGTCTGATGTCTGAATAGCACTTGGAGCCGCTGTTAGATAATGCCTCAATGAGCAGAGAGGAGCCACCAGGGCCTCGGCCCTCATACAGCAAATAAACATCCTTGGTTTTCTGCAATAAATAACATGAGCATATTTTCCTACTTCCAAATTACCTCTTGCATCCCAACCCAGAACACAGATATTGACTCCACGGGATGGGCACTCTGGGGTATAGCTTAGGGTCTCAAGTCTTTATTGCTGTCCCCTACCTCTGAGAGGTGGCCCTTTGGGACCGATTTTGAGGTAATTCCAAGTATGACCCCTTACTGGGAAGGGAGTCTGTTTCTCCGGTCCCCAAACAATCAATTAGCCATCTCCTAGTTTCATTTCCTCCCTGTCCCAACTGAATCCCACATCCTACCCACACATCACCCCGCACACTCCCACCAAGACTCATCCTCCTACACCCATCCCGCATGAGACCCACCTGTGAAGTCTCCTACCCCTGGGGTGCTGAGTATCGCTTTAAGAAATAGCACCCTGGGCCCTATCAGAAGAACCACTGAAAACAGTATGGCCACAAAATTCAAACAATTCAATGAAGGTTTAGTGACCAATCTCACCGGACCTCCCATGCTGCCTCCACTCATCCCCTGCCCACACATCTGACCTTCACCACTCTCTCCCAGCACCCTGCCTTGCTGCCTTTCCAGGAACTCTCAAATGACGATTTATTCCTTCTTCTTTCACAAAGGAAATAAAAGACTACCAGGTGGGGGGAAATCCTCTTTCCACTTTATCTGGACCACGGCGCACATGGAGGCATGTGTATAATGATTAGAAAACAGGTTCTAGAGTCTGCCTGGTTTCAAGTCTGTCATTTTCCATGTGACTTGGTCACCTAGTCTTTCTGTTTCAGTTTCCACTTTTGAGGAAGTTTTGAGGTTGTTCTGATGATTCAGTAAGATAATACATACAAAGTTCTTACCAAAGTGCTTGGCCTAGAGTAAGCACTCAATAGTTATTAGCTATTAAGATGATTATCACTTATTCAAATCCTTCCTACTGTCCCAGAGAAAGAGGTGTCCTCTCACCTGGGCTCTACACTGTCCCTCCCACAATCACTAATGCCCCATTTCCCTTTCTACTGGCTCTTCTCCTTTAAGGCATAAATATCTGAAAACACACCCTTCCTCAATCTAACATTCTCCACATTGTACCCCTTCTTTCTACCTCATGTCCTCAAACTTTGGCTGAGTAGTCCTAAGCCGTCTGGTTCTGTACACTGTCCATTCATCCTATTCCTGACTGTGCTCCCGTGTCCTGTGTCCAAGGTCAGAGAGCCGCCAGAAGGCTCTGCATTAAGAGTATCAATCACAATGCTACTGGTCTCTCTGATAATCTAAGGAGTGTTTGGCGGCCTTCCAGACATGGGCCTTGGAGGGGCTGTGAGCAATAACAAGAAGTCAAATTGAGGACACACCCCCATTTTCAGCGATGCCTCAATCGTTGACTTGGGCATGTGCTTGCTGCGACACACCTCTAAGATGTTGGCCAGACTGCTGTTGTGCTCAGGGTTGGGGCCTCCTTCTGAGATAGAAAGAAAAGAGTGAGTGAGTGAACACATCTCATTACAGCTGGGAGAAAGAAGGAATTTCTGCCACTCTACCCACCCCCACCCAAAAGAGTGGCAAGTCACCTCCTGGCTCTCAGTGAATTTGGAACATTTATTCAATGTTTACAAGGAATTTGGAGCAGTATTTTGGAAAAGAAGTTTTGTTTTTTTTTTTTAAAGATTTAATTTATTTGACAGAGAGAGAGCACAAGTAGGGGGAGCAGCAGGCAAAGGGAGAGGGAGAAGCAGCTCCCCAGTGAGCAAGGAGCCCGATGAAGGGCTCCATTCCAAGACCCCAGGATCATGACCTGAGCGAAAGACAGCCACTTAACTAAGTGAGCCAAGCAGGTGTCCTAAATTTTTATTATATTTTTAAATTTAAATTTTAGGTAGTTGACGTACAGTGCAATATTGGTTTCTGGAGTAGAATTCAGTGATTTATCATTTACATACAACACCTAGTGCTCATCATAACAAGTGCCCTCCTTCATACCCATCATCCATCTAGCCCATTTCCCACCCACCTCCTTCCATCAACTCTCAGTTTATTCTCTATCATTGAGAGTCTCTTGGGGCACCTAGGTAGCTCAGTCAGTTAAGCGTCTGCCTTCGGCTCAGATCATGATCCGGAGTCCAGGGATTAAGGCCCATGTCAGGCTCCCCACTCAGTAAGGAGTCTGTTTTTCCCTCTGCCCCTCCCCTTGCTCATGCTCCTTTTCTCTCTGTCACTCAATAAATAAAATCTTTATTTTTAAAAAAAATTTACTTATTTTTTTAAAGATTTTATTTATTTATTTGACAGAGATAGACACAGAAAGAGAGGGAACATAAGCGAGTGGAGTGAGAGAGGAAGAAGCAGGCTTCCCGCTAAGCAGGGAGTCCGATGTGGGGCTTGATCTCAGGACCCTGCAATCATGACCTGAGCGGAAGGGAGACGTTTAACAACTGAGCCGCCCAGGCACCCCAAAAGATTTTACTTATTTATTTGACAGAGAGCGCACAAGTAGGGGGAGCAGCAGGTAGAGGAAGAGGGAGAAGCAGGCTCCCTAGTGAGCAGGGAGCCTGATGCAGGGCTCAATCCCAGGACCCTGGGATCATGACCTGAGCTGAAGGCAGCCGCTTAACCTGCTAAGCTACCCAGGCGCCCTGGAAAAGAAGTTCCTAATTCACTCTGTAAGGATGGATATCTTTCTGCTAGGTTTCAGCACTTTACATCAGACGAAGAGTTGACGGATGAAAGTGGTACCAACATTTCCTAACTTATTAATACCCCTTGCTCTGACTCTATTATTTTGTGTGTAATTATTGAAACGCTCATATGATAGCGTGTAATCATGCTGTCTCTCAGAGTAGGGGCTATGCCTCATTATTCTGTACTACCAGTGCACATACAAACACTCAATAGTGTTGATCTCACTTAGTATCAAGAATGTAGAAGGAATGGGGCACCTGGGTGGCTCAGTGGGTTGAGGCCTCTGCCTTCAGTTCAGGGTCCTGTGATCCCAGGGTCCTGTGATGGAGCCCTGCATCGGGCTCTCTGCTCAGCCGGGAACCTGCTTTCTCCTCTCTCTTTCTGCCTACTTTTCATCTCTATCAAATAAATAAATAAAATCTTAAAAAAAAAAAAAAAAAAAGAATGTGGAAGGAAGCCAAGAGAAATATCAGGCATGAATTCTAGGGGAAAATTAGTATTTACTGAGTGCCTATTATGTGCCAGAAACGACCATACAGTAGGTACTATACCTGTTTTACAGAAGGAAACTGAAACTCTGTAAGGTTAAGCCATTTGCTCAACATCATCAGTTAGTAAGTGACAGAAACCAAGTTTTCTTGACCCCAAGGTCCATGATTTTTACAGGACTTTTTTCTCCACTCCTACAGGTATCTAACACTAAATACAAAAACAAAAAAGTCATCTTGCAGTGGCTACACAATTGAAAAAGACATGGTTGCAAACTTACCTTCCAAGAAAATGTGTCTTAGGAAATCCTAATGAAGCAAACTGACACTGTAACAGATTTACTCAATGTCCCTTCCACAACCTACCTTGTGGTCCACAACCAGAGGGGACTAGAGGGCTTGATTTGTCTCTTCAGGCAAGAAACACATAGACCTTACTCTTAGAGTCTGTTTCCATGAATACCCTGCTACACACTAGAATGAAGTCATTTTTACCATTACCGTCCGAAGAGCAACTCCCTGCCATGCAGGCAGATGCTCAGGATCTAGAAAGGTGAGCGGAGACATACAATGCAGGTAGGTGTCCTGAACGTTTATGAAGTGGGCAACGGTGGGAATTACGAAAAGAAAAGAATATGAAGGACCAAGGTTAGGGGTGGGCCCTGGTTTAGCTGTGGGCGCACAAAGTGCAGCAGGAGGTGACTTACCTTTAACTGCCAGGCGGATGCTCAAACAGAGCTTGGAGAAGATGCGACTCTTTTCGGCGTCCTTGGGACCCTTGATATGCCGGACTTTGGACCACTTGTTGTGCCCGGCGGGGATCGCCGCGGTGAGGTGCAGCGTCCTGCCCGGAGCCTGCCCCGGCTCAGGCTGGGAAGCCGCGAGGGTGGGTGGAAGAGCCGCCCGGGCCCCGGGGCCTAGCGCTCCCCGCAAGCACCGGGCAGCGAGCCTGCTCAGGCGGACGGCAGCCCAAGGTGCCATTGGCTCCGACCCTGGACCAAGGTCAGCAAGAACAACCAACGAGCAGCGGCTAAGATCAGCCCGTGACGTCCGAGGCAGAAACGAGCAGGTCCTGAGCCTGTGGACGCCTCCACTCGTCTCCGGAGACCCAAGTGCTCAGGCCTGCGCTGGGGAGCCGGGACGCGAAAGACCCAATACGAGACCGGCGGAAGCCGGGAGCGGGTGCCTTAGATAATGTAGCACACTTCCTTTCTCCGGTCCGTTCCAGAAACGCGCCCCCAACGCCCGAAAAATCCGTTCCGCCGCACGGTACTTGCCCCAGTCTCGCGTCTATGCTGGACCCGGGCCGAGGTGGGGGCGACTTTTAGAGTACAACTCAAATTTTTTAGCTTTAACTAATAGTTCGCTTAGGAATTTATTATTGTTGTTGCTTATTAATCAGGCCACTTTGTGATGGGCTCGGCACTCTCCTCCTTGTACTTTGCCATATTAGAAGCATCAGATTGCTCCTAGTACTTTTTCCAGTTCCTGTATTCAGCACAAACCTGGGTCTTTACCTATCCTCGTTCCACTTCACTTCACCCGGCTAAATTTTGCTTTTCCTTCAAGATTCAGTTCGGACATGATTTTCCACCAAAGGAAAACATGCCCTAATTCTCCATTTGGGCGCAGATGCCCTACTTCGTGCTCACATGACCCTTCATACTCACCTGTACCTTAGCACTTTTTTATCTAAAAATGTTTGTCTCCATCACAATATTAAATTCTTTGAGAGCGGGCGCCTGGGTGGCTTGGTGGCTTAAAGCCTCTGCTTTCGGCTCGGGTCGAGATCCCAGAGTCCTGGGATCAAGCCCCGCGTCGGGCTCTCTGCTCTGTGGAGAGCCTGCTTCCTCCTCTCTCCCGCTGCCTGCCTCTCTTGCCTGCTTGTGATCTTTGTCTGTCAAATAAATAAATAAAATCTTTTAAAAAAAATAAATTCTTTGAGAGGACTGGACCCCGCGCCCAGCATATTTTTTAAAAAATAACAGCCTTATTGAAATAATTCGGTTATACAACACCAATTTTAAGTGTATAATGGTTTTTAGAATATGTATTCACGGATTTGTGCTACCATCACTATAATGTTTTACATTTTAGTCACCCCCCCAAAAAACCTTGTATCCATTAGCAGTCATTTCCCATTTCCCCTCAATTTTCCCAGTCCTAGGTAGAAAATTTACTTCTTTCTCTATGGGTTTGCCTATTCTGGACATTTCACATGAATAGAATCTTATAATATGTGGTCCTTTGTGACCCACTTCTTTCACTTAGCATGATGTTTTTGGGGTTCGTTGACGTTAACATATATCAGTACTTCATTACTCTTTTATTGCCAAATAATATTCCATTGTATGAATCTACAACATTTTATTTATCCATTCATCAGTTGATGGACACTTGGGTTGTTTCCACCTTTTTTTTTTTTAATTTTTTTTTAAATTTATTTGACAGACAGAGATCACAAGTAGGCAGAGAGGCAGGCAGAGAGAAAGGAAGGGAAGCAGGCTCCCCGCTGAGTAGAGAGCCAGATGCGGGGCTTGATCCCAGGACCCTGGGATCATGACCTGAGCCAAAGGCAGAGGCCTTAACCCACTGAGCCACCCAGGTGCCCCTGTTTCCACCTTTTGACTATTATAATGTCATGAACATTCATGTACAAGTTTTTGTATAGACATGTTTTTGTTTCTCTTGGGTATATACCTAGGAGTAGAACTGAGGAGTTGTTGCAGTGACTCTGATTAACTTTTTGAGGAACTGCCAGGTCGTTTTCCAAAACAGTTGCATTGTTTTATGTTCCAACCAGCAATGCATCAGGTTTCTACTGTTCTCCACATCCTTGCCAACAATTATCATCTCTTTTTGACTGTGACTATTGACACCCTAGTAGGTATAGTGATAACTCACTGTGGTTTTGATTCGTATTTCTCTCATGACTAATGATGATGTCTAAGATGTTTTCATGTGCTTACTAGCTATGCATATGTAGTATTTTTTGTCATTTAAAAATACAGTTTAATATGTCCTTTTGAATAGCAAAAGGCAAATTAAGGGAATCACAAATAAGCATGAAGGGCAAAGTAAAGTCTGAGATCGCCCTAGTCCAATCAGCCTAAGTCTATCAGGGCAAACCTGTAGTTCAACCAGGTCAGCTCTGGACTCAGTACAATAAGAAAAACTCCACACCGGAGGGATGGTGGGGTGTCTCACCAAACACAGGAAAAGACAATTATTATAGGACTGTGGGGAAAGGTGGAGGTTAGGTGAAATTTCAATGGAATAGAGTTTGATAGGCTCAACAGAACACAGAAGCTGTGTCAGCATCAGCTCTGGACTGTAAAGCAGACCGAGTTCAGTTTCTGTGCAAACTACAAAACTCAATGAGGAGTGCCGGGTTCTGAAGCACCTGCTCTGAAGTTCTATACCCGGGTTGGAAATCAAGGCTGCATCTCTGTCAGAGTGACTTAGATTCTCTAAAAGCAAGACTGTTAAGTCCTCATTCTCACTGATAGAATGGAGTATTATTTGGCAATAAAAGAGTAATGAAGTACTGATATATGTTACATCAACGAACCCCGAAAACATAATGCTAACTTCAGACAGCCAACTTTTCTGACAGTCTCTGATTTTGGAGAACAAAGTTTCTCAGTGAATTATTAAAAAAAAAAAAAAA
>ML102208.1:0-12641 GCA_003697995.1 Taxidea taxus jeffersonii
TGTTAATGTTTATTTTAAATATATGCAGTTCATTTTATATTGCTTATTGTTTTTATGGATTTGTTAATTATGCCTAAAATTATACCTTAAACAGCTGTAAAATTTAGTAGATGCAATAGAGGAAGGCTGTATTTTACTTTACATCTACATGTAAGTTTCTGATGGGAAAGGTTAAGATTATTTTGTTAATAAAGTAGTTGGTACCACAATGGTAATATGTATTTGTCAATTTCCATTCACAGATGTTCTACAATTTATCATTATTTGATGAGGTTCTAGAATCAATTAGGATAGCAATCACCATGAACCACAAAAAAGAAAATACAGCATTTAAATAGCTAGTGATGAGATTTTACAAGCACATTTAATTCGCAAACATGAACTTTGCGGTGGGGTGGGTAGTGGGAATAGTGTTTTCAAATGGTTTTTTGAAAAAGATATTTTTTTCTAAATATCTTTCTGTCACATTCTTGCCTTGAATATTTTTTATAAAAAAAAAAGTACAATCGCTGATTTGTTTTCCATTTAGCAAATGTACTGGCAATTTCTTTGTTAACATTTTTCTAACTTTCCAAAGAAAATGCTTTCTTTTTTTTTTAAATTTTTTTAAAGATTTTATTTATTTATTTGATAGACAGAGATCACAAGTAGACAGAGAGGCAGAGAGAGAGAGGAGGAAGCAGGCTGTCCGCAGAGCAGAGAGCCCGATGCGGGGCTCGATCCCAGGACCCTGGGATCATGACCCGAGCCGAAGGCAGCGGCTTTAACCCACTGAGCCACCCAGGAGCCCCAAGAAAATGCTTTCTAACTTACATGATTTTTCTGCTGACAGATATGCAATTCCAAGTCAAACAATTATTTTGCTTATTAATATTTTACATCTAATAAAATGTAGCAACTTCATAAATCATAAATTTAAAAGAGTGCAAAATATGATTTTACTTGCATTTTAATTCCTCCTTGCAGAATTTTTTAAAGGAAGTCGATGTCCCTTGGGGATATTATTATCAATATCATGAATTATAATGGTAGTACCTGATGGGACAAAATTTCTAGAAAGGCCTTCCTAATCTACTAAGTTACATAAAAGGGTACAGATGACTATTTAAGCTATTCATGTTTTAGTAAGATTTGGCCAGAATAAGTAAAAAACAGAAGAAAATTAACAAAAATGTAGAGAATTTGTAACTGAATTGTATCCTTTGATATTTACCAGGAGAAGCAATTTTTTTATTTTGTTTTGTTTAGTTACTTGACAGAGAAAGAGAGAGAGAGAGAGCACAAGCTGGAGGAGTAGCAGGCAGAGGGAGAGGGAGAAACAGGCTCCATCCTGAGTAAGAAGCCTGTCATGGGGCTTGATCCCAGTACCCTGGGATCGTGACCTGAGTCAAAGGCAGTTGCTTAAGCAGCTGAGCCACCCAGGCGCCCTGGAAGCAAAATCTTTACTGTCCTATATCCCTTCACAAACAACTGGAAAGGTTTCCAAATCAGCAGTTAAAAATCAGGTAATTAGGCTTTTCCATATAGTGGCATCAAAAAGGACATAGACAAAGAATTGAAGTGTAACCAATTTGAGAGAAAATAAATTGTTTTCTTCACTGTGGTGTGAATTTATTAAACACAAAATTCATATTTTTCGTTGAAACTTCATTAACAATATTTGATTACATGTCATCTATGTACCAACATGTTTTGTTTTGCTTCCTTAATTTGCATCTGACCCATGTAACCTATTTAGGTGGATAAGGCATCTCTGAAATGAAATCAGAACCGAACAAACTTGTTTGGAAATGTACACAAGTCCATTCTTCTTCAGGGGCTTCCCTTCGCTGAGATTTCTCCTTTTTGGCTTCCCTGCAGAATTATAGCACAATTCTGCATTCTACAGCTCCATCTTGTGTCATGCAGTTATTTAAAATCACTGCTTTTTTTTTTTCCCCCCTGAGCTGGATAATTATATTTCTGCTCTTTGAGGACACTGAACGATGACGAGTGGGCTAAATGTAAATACTTGGACAAATATTCTGAACAAGTGTTAATAACAGCCAGATGGGAGTTGCAAGTAAGGTGCAATGCACGCGCAGCTCTTTCAATCAAGCTGACTGTGGCAGCGCCTTCTCATGGCAACATTGGCATCACCTTAACTGTAGCTCTTTTTCTCCTGGTTCCTGTGTAACAAGCACCATCAGCCGTGCATCACACTGGCCAGCTGCTTCCTTAAGCAGCTGTAGATAACACTAGTTCTTTCTCTTCTTACTCATTCTTATAAAAAAAAAAAAAATGGTCTTGACGGTGGATCTTTATAACCAGCGTTTCCATCTTTTAGTGTTTTTAATTTGTTTTACATGACAGGCTAGTTAGGTTGAGAAATTAGCCTTGTTCTGAGATTTTTGGGTTTTGCTAGTATCTTTATGAAGTTAAGATAACACTAAAAGGCGTATACAATTTAGGAAACACATCCTGAAAATCCTTGAGACAGGGCCACTTCAGAGAAAAGCTGAAAGCACAGATTTTTGTCAGTGGAGCATGAAGTTGACTAAGAAAATGACCTCAATCCAGCATCTTCAGCAATCCATCTGTGATAACAATAGAAAGTGCTACCGGCAAATTGCATGCTCTTCCATAATATTTCAATTTTCTTTTAATTGTATACGATTATATTTGTGTTCCTTAAGAAGTCATTCATGGGTAATTATATATCTATAGAATGAACTTTTTAAAAGAATAATATAACTGTTATTGGCAGTTAAAATATGAACACTGCTGCTATCAAAATTCAAATAAATTTTAGGACAATTTAAAGCATATTCTGATAATTAATTGTGTATCATATAAAGCAATCATTATGTCATATAACTAATATCAACTGGCACGGAAAAAAACAAGTCATTCCAATAAAATTTAATCACATTTATCAAGTAGGAAATGCTGTTGCTTAAATGTGCTTGTATGTCGTATATGGGAAGACATTTAATGGTTTTGTTTAATTTCTGAGAGGATAATGGATTAACCCAAATAAGAAATATTGCTTGTTCTGATATATATGTATATATCAGAACAAGCAATATTTTGAACAAGCAATATCAGAACAATAAATACTGTGTGTATATATATATACAGACAGTATTTCAAAGTCTGAGCTGTATTAAAAGAATAACTCTTGGCATATAAATATTTCATGTGATCATTTATTCCCCTTTTCATTGAGTCATTAACAAATTACAGAATAATCTTTGAACACTATGTGTGGAAGTGTGTGTTTGTGGTAGATGTGGGTGTAGTATGAGTGTGTGGATGTGGGTTTGTGTGTCATTGTGTGAGTCTTGTGAAGAGACAATAAGTTCATTATTTTCTGTAATAAATCATTGCCATAATGAGCAATTTATTGTAAATTACTATTCATAACTTTGGCACAAACTACTGGATGGGTACCCCTAAATTCCTTCAAATTTTCAATGTTTCATGATATCCATTTCTTGGAAATTACTTCCAATAAATTCTGTTCACATTATAATTACTTTTCTCTTCAGAAGACTTTTACGTTGTTTAAAATACTAGTGAAAATTTAGAAGTATATATGCCATTCTATAGAAGGGGTGCTTAGTAATAGTATTAAGACAATAACATGCTTCAGTTATTTATTTCTGATTTAAAATTTGTTCCTCATCTATCTGCAAAAGCAATAGAAGCAACTCACATTAAATTATAGCACTAAATGTTTCCATTAAATAGTAAAACAGAACAGATATAATCTCTCCAAGGAATTACTAGTAATCAAGAATTACCAATAAATGAAATTTAGTTTAACTTTGTGAGAAAGAAAGGTTTAATCTGCTTCTGCATGAATATATGCATTATTTTGGGTGCACATATATTTTTCACTCTTGTCTTAAATTTACTATGCATTTATAACAAATCTACAAAGATAACCATAACAAAAAAATTATATTAAAATTTTGAAGTGTGGAGAAGATGGCATTAAACCAGTAAAAACTTTTATATCTGGCCAAGGCAGCAATATGGATGAAAGAAATAAGAGATTCTGACAAGAGTGGAAAAAGGGGAATAGAGTCTGCTCTATGTGATGAGAAAAGAGCTCAGGAAACCAGTGGCCCTTACTCTGTTTAAATAAGACCTCCAAAGTAACTCCACCATTTTTCACATTGAGGTGGGACTTTACTAACATTTTATAGCAATGCTGATAACACTCATTGACTTTAATTTTCCTCTTCACATTTCACAGAGAACATTACACAACTTTCAGAAACATGAACAAAAATCCTGTTCTTCGAATACTTAGTAATTTAAACCACCCTTGCTTCTAGATAAGAAAGTAGAGCAAGCTAATAAGTAAATCATGACCAAAAACCTCTCACATATGACTAATTAACACATACATGGAGGTAAGTGATTCTTGGTAGAGCACACTGAGCCTTCCTTCCACCAGCTATTGTCAAGTTCTGGTGAGACTAGAACTTCTCCTAACTGTACTGTATTGTGCAGGGGGAGAGCAGTGGATAATATTGTGCTTCGTTTAACACCTCTACTATTCTGAAGTACTTTAGGTTTCTCATCTTGAATCAATTATTTTAAATTGTATCAATTTTGCTGCGATATAACTTGGAAAACACACTCAAAAGACTTAGAGTAACTCCACAGTGTACATATCTTATATCATCCAACATGCCAACATGTCACGATTCCTTCTCTCTCTTTTTTTTTTTTTTTTTAATTACTCTTCTTCAAGTAACATGTTTTAGGACCTCCTATATTAGAAATAGTAAGAAACAGTCAAAATAAATGCCTATGTAATACACATTCTGTGTTCAGGGACTCATAATCTAGCTTGAGAAAGATGTATATAAACATGAAAATACAGATGTTTGGTAATTTTTAAAATTGTAACTTTCTTGAACAATACAGTAGCCTCAGAAAATAAGCTAAGTTCTGGGTGAGGATAATCAGAAAGGCTCATCTATACCCTATAGAGATGCCATCTGAAGTTAGGTCCTTTATTTTTTTTTTTTTAAGGATTTAGAGGAATTCTTCTCCTTAATTGGTATCTATAAATGAGTAATTGATGTAGAACATTCTCAAATCTAAACGGATTGAGGTATAGATCTGTTTCTTACTAATATGTTTATTAATAAAGTGCATTTTTTCCAGTTTTCCTTTAACTTGAGGTGGTTATGAAAGTATTCATACCGACTCCTCTTTTTATCCGTTCAGATACGTAAGAAATACCCCAGCATTTTCAGGTGGCTGTTTCATAGCCTAGCCATAATCCACAATAACCCATGAGTGCATATACACACCATTTACTATTAACCTTGGAAATTCAACGTAATTGATTGTTTGGGTAAATTTTTTGTAGAACATAATTTAAAAAAAAAAAGATAAGTTTACATTTGGTAGCAAAGAATCATTTTCTAGTAATAATTTTATTTATATAGCCAGAGCATTTTGAACTAAATTCTTAGTTTAAAAAAATATGGCTTGTGTATTACTTTAGAGGTTGTAAGACTTAATTATCCTTTTCAGTTTTCACTAGAAAATGTCTCTATGTGTGTTGTAAAAATTTCTTAAGCTAAACAACTGCTGAATCATTTTCCTCTTTAAGTAGTCAGCCTTTTAGTTTTCTCTTATATAAAACATAGTATTTTCTTCAGAGATTGAATAAAATTCTTATTCCATTTAAATATTTCAGGTTACTGCTGCTTTTTAAAAAATAAGAATGGAATAATAAACCAAATTGCTTTGTTGTTTTATTATATTGGCCATTTATCTATTTTTTCCTTAAATAACTTAAAATATTTTAAGTCATTATTCTGAAAAAAGCCCATTTCTTTTAAAATACACACTTAAATATTATTAAAATATAGCCTTTGTTGTTTTTCAATATGCAGGTACGAAAATCTGATTTAATGAAATAATTTACACCATCTTCATTTTGTTTTCTTAGAGTAACTTAATTTTAAATATATTCGGAATATGAAGGGACACAGATTGTTCAATATATTTTGGAAATCTTGCCTTAAAAATATCTACTATGCAAACTAAATATAATGCCAGGATAATACTTTGAAAAAATTTACTAAGATTTATGATAATAATTTCCTACATTAGATTACCCTTGACAAAAAAAAAAAAAAAATGGAACTGGATCTAAAATGAAAACTATTTGATTTGAAATAAATTTTTTTAAATAATTATTTTTTTAGAATTCTGTAGTGATGGACATTGGGGAGTGTATGTGCTATGGTGAGTGCTGTAAATTGTGTAAGACTGATGACTCACAGACCTGTACCCCTGGGACAAATAATATATTACATGTTAATAAAAATAATAATTTTTTTAAAAAGAGGATTCTGTAGTATTTTTCTTCTCCACGGAAGAACTTTATGTGACCCTCCAGGAAGGTACTTTCATTCCTTTTCACAGAGCCTAAAACATGGTAGCCGTCCAATAAGGGTTTCTTGATCACATGATGAAAAAATGAATGAATTTATAATGTATAGGTACTTATTTTTAAATTGATAGACTTTATTTTTTGTGATGTTTTAGGTTTATAGAAGAAATGAGGAGAAAGTATAGAAAGTTCCATATAGCTCCTTCTCTTGCCCCCCCAATTTCCTCTATTATTAAGATCTTCCTTTAGTGTAATACATTTGTTAGAATTGATGAGCTCACATTAAAATATTACTAGTGAGTCATTTCTCAGCCTTTGGCTAAGATCAATCGTTGTAAAATATTATTAGTAAAAGTCAATAGATTATATCAGGGGTCACTCTTTGCATTGTACATTCTATGGGTTTTTAAAAATGTACAACCACATGTATCTACCATTACAGTATTATACGCAACTCTGCCATATAAAATCTCCTGTGCTCTATTTATCTTTTCCTCCCTCCTCTCAAGTTCCTGGCAATCACTGATCTTTTTTTTTTTTTTTTTTAGTTTTTTTTTTTTTCAAGATTTATTTATTTATTTGACAGAGACCACAAGTAGGCAGAGAGGCAGGCAGAGGGAGAGGAAGGGAAGCAGGCCCCCTGCTGAGCAGAGAACCCGAGATGCAGAGCTCAATCCCAGGACCCTGAGATCATGACCTGAGCCGAAGGCAGAGGTTTAACCCACTGAGCCACCCAGGTGCCCTCTTTCTTTCTTTCTTTTTTTTATTCTTTTTGTTGCTATTTAAGGGAATAAAAAACAAAAACAAAACAAAACAAAAAAAACACCTCATTTTTTATTTATTTTTTATTTTTTTTTAAAGATTTTATTTATTTATTTGACAGAGAGAGAGATCACAAGTAGGCATAGAGGGAGGCAGAGAGGAGGGGAAGCAGGCTCCCCACTGAGCAGAGAGCCTGATGCGGGGCTCCATCCCAGGACCCTGAGATCATGACTCTAGAGGAAGGCAACAGCTTAACCCACTGAGCCACCCCGGCGCCCCTAAAAACTCATTTTTTAAAATCCTCAATTGTTTACAAGTTAACAAATGAAATTGTTTTTAAAAAACTAATTACAGGGACGCCTGGGTGGCTCGGTTGGTTGAGCGGCTGCCTTCGGCTCAGGTCCTGATCCCAGCGTCCTGGGATCGAGTCCCACATCAGGCTCCTTGCTCGGCAGGGAGCCTGCTTCTCCCTCTGCCTCTGCCTGCCTCTCTGTCTGCCTGTGCTCGCTCGCTCTCTCTCTCTAACAAATAAATAAATAAAATATTTAAAAAAAAAACTAATTACATTTCATTCAAACTTTGAGAAAGTTGTGCTCTTATTTTTTGAGCTAATTTTTTTATAACTAAAATAAAAATGTGTGGCTAAACTCTTCTCATTCAACTTTTTCTTTGAAGTTACAGAGATATATATGTGTATATTTATATATGTGTGTATATACACACATTTTTGAAGGACACATATAGAGGAAGTCAGAAATTCTGGCATTGTAATAATAGATATTTTCTTTTAAATTTTTGAAGAACCTGCACAAAATACTCAAAACCTGCTAAACCCAGCTTTGTCATAGAACAAATAACACTTCACTGGGGTGTCTTTGAAAAGACATAGACATATAATGACATGGTCAGAGAGAATCTGTTTTAGAATGTAAAACTGGAGCCACTGGGTGGCTCAGTGGATTAAACTTCTGACTTCGACTCAGGTCATGGTCTCAGGGTCCTGGGATGGCCCCCACATCAGGCTCTCTGCTCAGCAGGGAGCCTGCTTCCCCCTCTCTCTCTGCTTGCCTCTTTGCCTATTTGTGATCTCTCTCTCTTTATCAAATAAATAAATAAAACCTTAAAAAAAAGAATTGTAAAATAATCTGCATACTCACAATTTTATGTTGCCACGTGGTACAAAATTTTACACACAGCTTACATTAAGGGCTTTATCTCAACTTCCAGTTAGACATAATGTCACTCTGAGTGATAGACTGAGTGTGAAAAAAGGCAAATAAAAGGAATTGTATAAGACATACAAAAAATAAACGCTGAAAAAGAGGATTCTCAATTATCAAAAAAACTTGAATTTTGAACCTCAAGCAAAGAGCTTATAATTTGGAATCCCTACCATAAAACATTCCATATGGTTTTAGTTAGCTCAAGCTACCATACAAAATACCATAGACAGGTGACTTAAACAAAGTACATGTATTTCTCACAGTTCTAGAGACTGCAACATCGAAGATCATTGGCTGGCAAGCCACGTTTCATTCTGAAGCCTTTTCTCTTACTATGTAAACAATCCCATCTCACTGTGTGTTCACATGACCTTTTCTTTGTGTGCACCTAGAAAAAGTGATTTCTGGTACCTCTTCTAGAAAGACATGAATCCTGGCAGATCAGGGCCCCACCCTTGTGACCTAATTTAATCTTTGTTATCTCCAAAAGATCCTATCTTTAAATACAGTTGCACTAGGTGCGTATGAATTTTTGGGACACATAATTTAGCCCACAGAACATAGCAAATGCCAGATTAGGGTAAAGCATTAAGAACTTGTGATTAGTTATTCCAGGATCTACAGAAATAAATGTTTGTACAGTTAAAGCCAGTTTGTTAGATCCATAGGATATAGATCACAGTGGTCCCTGTGGAAGACAGAGTGAGCTTATAAGGATTTCTTTCCTTTTGACCTCCAATTTGGTTTAATAGTTATCTTCGATGTCTACTCCCAATTTAGTGAAGATAGACGTTGAGAATCATCTCTAGTGTAGTGAAGCAGAGAAAAACTGGTGTAGTAGCAGTTATACAGAAGTTAATCATACAGGACCCATCTAAAGGAGACACAAGAAGACATTTTAATGACACTCCCCCTATTTTTGAAACTGCCACCTGGTTTACAGAGCTGCCAGTAAACTATAATCCAGACAAATGAAAATTCCAAGGTGTGTAGTCAGTAATGCTTTAAACAAAGGAGCCCAGGCATGGTTTCCAAGTGAAGTGGAGTGTGCATTTTGAAGCAGATTCTTGCATCTACTCCGGAGAATGAAGAAATTCTGCCCAGAACTAGAACGATGTCAAAGGATGACAGTCTCTTTTTCAAGAGTAAAACATTTTACTTATATTTTAATTAATAAATTTCATAAGTTCTTACTTGATAAGTATGCAACAGTCAAATGAATGAGATGTGCTGTATGTAACTTTATTATTGTGGCAGAATCTTTCTGCCTTTCCTGAGCTATAACCCCTCTGAGCATAGTATATAGAAAAATAATTGTGCTAATATTGCTTAGCATTTCTCCCTAACTGAAATTAATTTACTTCTAAGAGACTACAGCATGGGTTTCACATAGTATGAAAAGTTCCAATGATTACTAACCACATAGTGAAACATTTTCAGTTTGTCAAATTTTACTGGACACACATTTCAGTACATGTGTTTGGCCTCTAACATATGGCAGAACTATGCCATACACTTTTATATGTATTATTCCATCTAATACATTCAAAGCCATATTTAAGATATATTGCCTCCCAGAATTTAGTTTATGTAACATAGAAATATTTTACTGTATTAAATTATTAAATTTATGTCAGCATATGCATATATTTTCTAAGTAAAATGTATGCATTTATATACATAGAATATATGTAATTAAAATGTATATGTTCCACATAGAAAGAAAAATTAGAAACAGCCAATTAAAATATTTGAAAATAGGGGCGCCTGGTTGGCTCAGTAGGTTAAAGCCTCTGTCTTCTGCTCAGGTCATGATCTCAGAGTCCTGGGGTCGAGCCCCTCATCGGGCTCTCTGCTCAGCAGGGAGCCTGCTTCCCTTCCTCTCTCTGCCTGCCTCTCTGCCTACTTGTGATTTCTATCTGTCAAATAAATAAATAAAATCTTAAAAAATAAAATATTTGAAAATAACCTACAATCTATTATCTCAAATTATTAACATTTATTCATATACACTTAAGTCTTATCTGCTTGTGTAATGGAGTTATTGTTTATAGAGTTGTTTATATACAGTTTGAATTTATATAACACTATTCATTCTAGCATTATCCAACTTTTCAACTTAACACTTATGAAATATTGCCATACCATTGTTATAATGGATGTTATCACTGTTAATACACTTCTTAGATGTTAAGTAGGTATTAAAGAATATACCACAGTTTAAAGATTTGTTTAAAGATTTTATTTATTTGGGAAAGAGAGAATGAGCAGGGGAAGAGGGGCAGAGGGAGAGGGAGAAGCAGACTCCCCACTGAGCAGGGAGCCCCTTGTGAAGCTTCATTCCAGGATACTGGGATCATGATCTGAGCCAAAGGCAGAAGTTTAACCAACTGAGCTACCCAGACATCCCTGTATCACATTTAAATGGCCAACACTCATTTGGGAGAATTCAATTAATTTCAACTTTTTGCTATCATAAAATAGTCTCTATGATAGTTATTTTATTCTAATTATTTCCTGATGTAAATTTGGAAAAGGTATTAATAAACCAAGAAAAATCACATTCAAAATATAATACATATTTTCAAGCTGTTCTTCAAAAAGGTCACCCGCTTTTTTTAACCAGGAGTCACTAACACTTTTTGAGATAATGAGATCCTTGATCTTAGAAAGAATTTGCAAAATGTAACTTAATGGATATCATATTACAATGGAATGTAAGTAGTCACTGCTGGCTACCATGTCCTGGTCAGCATCTCTTTAAATCTGCAATATGGATAAACCCAGATAAAGCTAAGCACAATAGGCCATGTCTCTATAAAACAAAGCAAATATTAAACCTCATCAATACTCTGGGATATATTCAGCATTATGAAAACAAACAGGAGAAACATCATTTGACTTTTTCATGTATCCTTTTTTGTAAGTCAAGGTAATTAAAATGATGTATGTAGAAATGCATGATAATGTTTAAATGTGTGAATCTATTGAATTAAGTTTCTATGTCATCTAACCAGCAAACTATTTTTCTTTTCCTGGACAGCTTGTGAAAATTGTTTAGGGTCTTTCTACACTTCCATAACACCCACTGAAACTAACCCCTCTTGTGGCAGTCTCGCTAAGTAAAATGTAGCCTCAGGGAAAATGCTTAGTACTATTTTTCTTGAGTGTCTCTATTGCCCAGTGCTGGTAAATGATCAATAAATGAAAAATGATTGTGCATTCTCCCCCTGCTTTATTTTTTCCACATCACTATCTCCAATATTTTGTGTAGTTTTCTTCATGACTTCTCTAGCCACTGTACCCCAATTTAGACCACAAGCTCTGTGAAGACATGAATTTTTGTTCATGTTTTTTCACTGCTCTAACACTACTTAGAATAATGTCAAACACATAGATATGTGGATATTTTAAAAATTATTTGAGGGACGCCTGGGTGCCTCAGTTGGTTAAGCGGCTGCCTTCGGCTCAGGTCATGATCCCAGCATCCTGGGATCGAGTCCCACATCAGGCTCCTTGCTCGGCAGGGAGCCTGCTTCTCCCTCTGCCTCTGCCTGCCACTCTGTCTTCCTGTGCTCGCTCTCTCTCTCTCTCTGACTAATAAATAAAGAAAATCGTAAAAAAAAATTAATTGAAAAAGTAAAATAAAATAAAATAAATTGAATGATTAGATACATGTGTGATCTCGCATCTTAAAGATTTTATTTATTTATCTGTTGGTTTATTTATTTGTTTGTTTAGAGCACACCAGCAGGGGGCGGGGCAGAGGGAGAAGCAGATTCCCTGTTGAGCATGTTGCCTGACCTGGAGCTCAATCCCAGCATCCCAAGATCATTTCCTGAGCCAAAGTCAGACGCTTAACTGATTGAGTCACCCAGGTGCTCCTGACCTGGCATTTTAAATGAATAGGAAATATAATACTATGTAGATCTTTAAAATTCATTTTTTTAAAAAACTAAACAAAAATAAGAACAGTTCACCCATTTGTACCATCTCCTACCCCCACCTCTGGCAACCATCCATTTATTCTCTGTATATATGAGCTTGGTATGTATATATGCAGGTAGTTAGGTATTTATTTATTCAGATTTTTTTGCCCATTTGTACTATAGTATACTAATATAATATAATATCTATTTAAATATTCTTGAATATATATTAAGGAGATACTATATTATATGCTACTATATACTAGGCCCTTTTAGGACCTTATACTTACCAAGTAGGTATTACTAATTAAGTAACAC
>ML102208.1:13041-26317 GCA_003697995.1 Taxidea taxus jeffersonii
TACATTATTCAAATAGTGCAGGTAGGACTGATTTTATCTAAGTTTCTGAGCTTAGAAAATGAATTTTTGTAAGTAATGAGAAACCTGGGTACAACTCTCTCATAGATTGGTCAAAGAGTTGAGGGCCTGAGGCTTTACCAATTACTAGCTTCCACAAAATGCCAGCTTCATAGGTCAGTATTGTTACTACAATCTATGAAAATATAAAAATATTTTAAAATCCTTTCTGCATGATGAAAGGTTAAAAACTGAAGTATGTGTTGTCATGGCAAGTGCTTTGTTTACAGAACTTGTATTTTATAGAATTTGTCCTTTAAATGGTAGAAAAGAACTTCTTCAGTCTTAATGTCATGTTATAGTGGTAGCTTTCATTAGTGAAATAATATTTGTTCATTTTGCAGTAAGAAGTATAAAATATCCCATTGCTCATTTTGCCCATTCATTTAATGACATTGCTGGGCTTGTAACTTAAATACATCTGCAGAAAATGAGTATGAACTGGTTAACCCAACTGAATCCATGTAAATACACTATTGCAGCTCTAAACATTGGCAAATATAACAAATTTTCACTAATATAAAGGATAGAATGTTTTAGATAATGTTCTGTTTTAGAGGCATTTACTATGGTACATATTTCTCTGTTTTTCTTACTTTCTGATAAGCTGTATTGTTCAGGATAAGATCGGATTTGCAGATGTAACAATTGACTTTAACACTGAAGTGGCTTAAAACATCAAACATTTATTTCTTGCTCTCACAAAATCACCTAGAATCCATATTCTTCAATATATTTGGGTGCCATGAACTACTTCAGTGATTGAGGTCCTTTTCTCTGTGATTGTACCATCTCCACACAAAGCCTTATAGTTGCCTTAGCAAAGGAAGTGATTGCTGGAGGGTTCTGCAAAGCACATCTATTCTATTCAAAGGCTTTCGGCTACAACTTGTTTCATGGCCCTGCCTCATCACAAGAAGGCTACAATAGGGAGGTATTGAATACAACTGTCAAATATGAGCAACCTTCCTACATCTATCATCCAGGTAAACTATTAACTTATTCCCTATGTCTCCATACCATGGGAGGATTATTTTTCTCTATGTTAACCACCCACAAGCCTCGCCTCTGAATTGCAATGTCCATCTCATCAATCTTAAATCAGCAATGCCCATCTCATTAATCATTGACTAGAGCCAATATTTTTCTCCAACAGTCTGACACCCACAACTACTATTAACCCAATTCAATCTTCTGGATTAATAAAATCATATGAATTTTTAGAATGCTAAATATAAATGAATAATTAAGAGGAATGTTGCATCAGTTAGTTGTTTAGTGAAAGAACCAGTATCTTCTAGTCTCCTGGTCTCTAATTCAAGGCTGTGTTGCTTCTTAGTGTCATTATCATTACAAGTATCATCTTAATTCCTGTCGCCATTATATTGAAAATTCATTCATTATATGTCTAATGCTTATCAATACTCTCTCATAATTGGTTTATAAGTCAGCAACCACCCACAATGAAAATAATTTTATTACTTTTTTTCTGGTTCTCTTTTTTCATTAGCCCTTGAAATGGAATATAATATTTGTTTCATAATTTTGTAAAATTTTACAACTATTTCCTCCCCTCAGTTTAGATTTCCCTTTTGGGGGGCCTAGCAAATCCATACCATTTAAAAAACTCTGTCAATGTTTTAACGCCACTTAAAAGGAAAGGCTCTTCTGGCCCACCAGTCCCTTGCCTGTACTGCCATAATACCATGCGCATTATTACATAGAACATCAGACTATATTATTCTCACTTTTACTCTGATCACTCTCACTTTCCCTTTCTCACCTCCTCTTTTTTAAACCTTCCCATGTTATAAACAGAAAGTTTAAACACTAGCCGTGCTTCAGAGACAATGTAATTTATAGTACTTATATCAGCAACTCTGATAAAAGTTGTTCATAGTGTTTATGTGTAGTTAAGTGCTCAATAAATACTATCTTTAATTACTACTAAAAGAATATTTGGAAGTAGAAGACATTGTAAGTTACAATGGTACAGACTTGGTATATCACATGGGTATATTTTCACTTATTCTCAGGGTTTATCTTTCAAATACTGTAACTCTTCATTAGACAATTATTTTTGTTTCTTTTAAAGACTTTATTCTTTTATCTGAGAGAGAGAGAGAGTGACCCCACAAGTGAGGGTGAAGGACAATGGGGGAGGGAGAAGGAGACACTGCAGAGCAGGGAGCCCTATGCCAGGCTGGATCTCAGGATCCTGAGATCATGACCTGAACCAAAAACAGAGGCTTAACCGACTGAGCCACCAAGGCACCCCTTCTTAGACAATTCTCATAACATTGAAATATTAACCATGACAAATACAGAATTCTAGGCTTGTGATTACATGGTTCCAATTATTCGTCTGGTAGGTGAGATCAACACGATGAATGGAGGCATGGAATTAGAGCTGAAAATTCTCTTCCAGTGAACAAGTTGAGAACTTGGGGAGAAAAAAATGTGTGATGTGAAATAATTGCAAAGAGTAACAGAAGTAAATAGAAGGTAAATTATTTTGAGTCTTTTTTTTTAATTGGTAGGTTGCTACCAGAGCTGTAAGAGCATCAACAAAATATTTCCTCAAAATATAGAGCTTACAAGTTTTCTGAGCTCCCTGATGTTTGCAATCTATTTCAGTCTAAATGTTCTCTAATTTTACATCAATCCTCTAATGATCTAGATTGCCCATTGCTTCCAGCCCTCTTTTCATGTTTTATTTGGTTAAAGGAAAATCAGCTTTACATTGTGAAAATGCTTACTGTTAGTGAATTGTGAAATTGTGAGGAATTGTGATATAATAACTGCATATTGGCTTTCCATGAACATGTTGCTTCAACGTGGGAAGATCTGCCAGGGAAATTAAGTTTTTCTTCTCAGTAGTCCATCGTTACAACAACAATTGTGGAAATCAAGTGAGTTGTGGAGCCATTTTTGATTGCCTTAAATGGCACATTTATACACGCCAACAAGAATCTATGCCTCTATATAAATTGAAAGAGGAAAATGAAACAGTCTGTGGATGTAGAGTCTCTCGGGTTGAATGTAGGTGGATCAGCTTGTACTTAACATCTGTTCAGGCTGGAAATGCAGGGGAAGCTTAATATGTTTACTCAATCATACTGATTTCCTGGGTGCCAAGGCAGAAAATCTAAAACATATGACTTCTGTTCACACTATGAGGGAGCTATTTAGAACAAAGGTGATGATCCTGGAAGAAAATGTGGAGATGCTATCTCAGTTGCCAGCACAGTTGGAATTCTTTGCTGCCAGCAATCAACAGCCCTTAAACATCAACACTGTGAGATTTTGTCAACTAGTGTACAGGGCAACCTCTAAAAACATTTAGGAAGGAATAGGAAACAAAACTGACATATTTCTTACATATCAAAAGAATATCAACATATGGTCTCCAAACCCTTTCAATCCATCCTTCCACCACACACACACAACTCAATACAAAATTATAATGTATTTAATGTAGCATTCCAATCCAGGTAATTGTGAGTAAATTTCAGAATCCTTTTTTCAGAACTTCCCTGGGCTCATAAACACTATTGTTGGTTAGTTACTATGTTGCTAATGGCATCAAAAGAGGGAGTCACAAGGAATGCAGTTTGTACATAAGCCTATTTCCATCAAAACGTTGTAAAACAATCATAAAATTTAAAAAAATGTTAAAGTCCTAACAAATTCTATATATGTATATATATATATTTTTTTAATTAATTAAGTAATTTTTTTAAATGTGCTTTATTTCTGACTGGTTAAAACTAAAGCAGTACATATAATGCCCAGGTTTTGTTTTGTTTTTTTTTCCTCTGTGCTCATTATTCAATTTAATTTAACACCCTCCAAATTGCTCTTATTTTGGTTGGTAAAACAAGACAGTAGCTACAATTCAGTGAGATTAAGTGCTTTACCATATTCCACAAATTATACTGAGAGAGATCAGAGGGAGGGGCTGGTGATTCTGCTTGGAAGAACACTAAAAGATGCCACAGAGTCAGCCTTTGAATTGGATCTTAAAGAATAAGTGGAAATTCACTGGCTGGAGAGGGAAAGAATATGACCTACTGATGGAAAGGCCTTTGGAAATGTCAAGGATGCGTGAAAAGGCATGGGAATTTCAATAATAGTATCCAGTTGGGATTAAATGTATGTTGGGTACAGAGATAACATGGAAAAGACAAGAGTTGAAAAGTTAGACCAAAGATTACTGTCAAGAGCTGTTGACATGAAACTAAGAAGACATTTGATTAGAGAGGCCTGTGGTCGGCCAAGTAGACGTGCAAGTTTTTCCTCTTCCCTATCCTGCTGCATTCTATATCCTCTTCCTCCCTGAGAAAAACTCCACCACCCTTTTCCACTCTACTATTTATACCATATCAATAGCACTCTTGACACTTTAACCAGTAAGGAGTATTAGGTGAGAACATTCTGATAAGTTCATTCAAAATAAATATTGCATAGGTTGTATTTTAAATGGGAATACATGGATGGATACCTTTAGAAAGTAATATAATGAATTTTTATAGGTGAGCTTAGAATATATGGTAGACAGTACAAAGGTATCAAAAGGAGGGTTTTTGCTACTTCTACACAATGCTCAAACTATTTCTATTTAGTAATCACCTCTTATGTCTAGTAGAGTGATTTAAGGAGGCAATGCTTTTTAAGGGCATGGTTTACAGAATACTGGTTACCAGAGATATATTGTATAAATAGAATATAATATAAAATGAGGCAACATTACATATCATACAGAAGCTCTATATAATTATTATTTTAATAAAAGCCTACCTAACATTTTAGATATTCATTTGATGGTTTGATAAAAATCAAAGAGAAGAATGACATACCTGTTAGAACCATACTGGTTTTGTACTTACATATTTAAATATCATATGAATTTGTTTAATAAACTGTTAGAAAAAACTAAGATTTAAACTATGTAGGGGTGATATCCCTCTTCTGAACTGGGTGCATTATCTCATTATAACTTTTTTATCTTAAAAAAAAAGTTATAATGAGATAAAGAAAATAATTATAGAAAAATGAGGAATCTATAAATGATGTCAGATTATCTCTTTCTCTGTCATCACATTTATGGGTGATTCTCATATTTACTGAAAATAGTCAAGGAACAATACTGCCTTTGTAAATCTGAAAAATACTGACCACAAGGTTTAAGATTAAAATCAAGCAGGATTTTTCCCGAAGTAGTTTCCGTTTGAAATTTTACCTCATTTGAACTTAATCTCAGTGAAAATCAGGCATATA
This sequence comes from Taxidea taxus jeffersonii, assembly GCA_003697995.1. Lineage (NCBI taxonomy): Eukaryota > Metazoa > Chordata > Mammalia > Carnivora > Mustelidae > Taxidea > Taxidea taxus. Next base: position 18,379 of record ML102208.1, read on the forward strand.
ATCACTTAAATGAACAAGTAATGATGAAACATTAATTGTATCTTTTTAACTGAGTTGAAAGCTAAAATGGTTTGAGGTAGGTACAAATTAGTTTAATCCTGATGTTTTCCCTACAAACTACATGTAAAATTAAGATAAATTCTCAAGACTATAAATGCGCCTCCATTATCATCAATTTATTTAAAATTTTAGGGTGTCTGCATAGCTTAGTAGGTGAAGTGTCTGCCTTCAGCTCAGGTCATGAACTCAAGCTCCTGGGATCTAAGCCTGAGTGGGACTCTTTATTCAGTGGGGAGTCTGCTTCTCCCTCTCCTTTTGTCTCTCCCCACCCCCACCCCTGTGGTTTTGTGAGAGTGTGTGTGCCTTCTCTCTCTCAAATAAATAAAATATTTAAAAAATTACAAAATAAATAAATGAAATCTTAAATGATTGCTTTATTTTATAGAAATTTTAAGTTGTAAGAAAAAGAATGAAGGCCTTTTTAACAATTGTATTCACTGTTGGGCTAATCCGAAGTCTAAAAACTTCATAGCATACATAGGACCTACATATTGTAATATTGAACTGAAATATCTCCCAATAAAAAGTAATTGTGTCCAAAATACCATGGCTGATGTTGCAGGGGTATTTCAATACTAACTACAGTGCTTGTAAGATGTCAGTTTGCAGCAAGGTTTAGCCAGAGAAAATATCCTGTGGCAATAAAAACAGGATGTGCCTGTGGCTTCCACCCACATACAAAAACATGTACAGGAGGCAAATCAAAATTGAAGTAGTGCACGTATGCATTGGGTTTAAATGTTTTCACTTCACATTATAAAGGCAATTAGATCACCAGGCTAAATACACGTGATATGTCCCCCCTCTGGAAATAATAGCAATTTTATTTTTTTTTTACATATACATATTTCAATAGACAAACTCATAGTAAATCTTTAATAAAATGAGTTTCATTTTAAATGTTGGTTCCGTCTGATCTTGGAAGCTAAGCAGGGTCGGGCCTGGTTAGTACTTGGATGGGAGAATTTATAAACTTTATGTTTGAAGCCTAATTTTGAAAATGGCTCCAATTTTTAATTAAGAGAAATTCTCTATAGCCTTTGTCCAAAGTTACAGATTATAATAATTATGTATTTCTTTGAAAATGTGTTTCTTTAAGTGAAAAAAATGTTGTATTTACAGATGTGCTCCTAGAAGGGATACTTACATGTAGGTAATTCAAAATTAACAAGAACAGAGAATTTGAGAGAGAGGCACACACAGAAAGAGAGAGACAGGAAGTCAGAGAGACAGAGAAACAGAGAGAGTGAGAGATTACCACAGTAATAACCTTCAGAATTAAAGGCAGAATTTTATGCCTTTCTCCCTAGTATAGACAGTTGCTTCTGTACTGTCTTATAATTGTAAATGAAGAACTATAGGCCCTCCTAAATCCGACAAAATTCAGTGATTGAAAGGTAAATTTTAGACCACCAGTATATCACTACATAATGAAATTGGGCACAAAAAAATAACATGTTAAACAGGATTTAGAGAGGTATAACAATTTGCTGAATAAAATGCATATATTAATTTGATTTCTTTATTCACATAAGGACAAAAGATATTCCCAAACACTTCTGTTCTTCTATTTAAGTGGTAAAGTTGGAAACATGGGACTTTTCTTAACCAATTTCCCTCAAAATATCAGTATTTTTTTGTAAAGATATTCTTATACCATAGAGATTTGTGCTATTTGGACAAAATCCTGGCTAATTTAAACCTCTGGTAGGAAGCAGGTTAAGGTCAGTGAAACAGCATTATCATATATTGTCTTGCTCAGTGAAGTAACACTTAAAGAAACATATCTGCTGAAAGTCAAGCAAATCACTATCAACCCCAGAACTATCAGGCAATTTCCAGTCTTCCAGTCTGTTATTCAAGTTCTTCTTTGTATTCAGGGATTTGCAGTCCAAGTAAACGCCTTTCAGAATAAGTCAAATTTAAGAGTATTGCCCAGTTCAGTGTTTCCATTGCATGGGATAATCATGGTTCAGTGGATAATAGCAAAATTGGAAGCAAAGAAGTGCTCTGTATGGTTAGACCTGTCCAGATTTCAGCTTCTGACGCTGTCATGGAACTTTCTCGAGGAGGGTTAATTACCTCCCCTAGAAACTGGGAGTAGTGAAATTTACTCTTCCTTCCCAGCAAGAATGTTTTAGGACTCTAACTAAACACACTTTTTTTTAAATCAAATGTCAAATAGTAATTTATGATTGTTTTAATTCTCATAAAATTTCAGAGAATATCAACTTAAAATTATCATTATTCATAACCTTCAACTTTGGTCCAACAAAATTATTAAGAAAATGGTATTGGAAACCACTCATTCATTCAATCACTCCATGATTCATTCAACCATTTTCTTGAGAACTATGATGTGAAAGTGAATATCCCTGCAACCAATGTACTATGAATCTAAAACAAGAATAAGAGAGTCCTATGAAACCATGTTGTACTGTGGTTAATTGCCATAAAGAGAATACACAGAAAGTCTTACTTGGTTTAGAAGACAATATCCTTTTGTTAGGATAGTTTTTAGCAACAAGAATAAATTTGAAAGCCAAATCATTTTTATTCCTCAGTTGCTTTAGAAATCTAAGAATGGTTTACAATTACCTTTAGAATAATACTTCAAATACTTTGTTCTCCAAGGCTTTCCATAATCTGGCCCCCAACTTGCCTCATCTAATCTATCTCAGTTTACTCTTCCCTCATCACATGTCCCTCAGGATCTCATCATTGCATTTCAAAATTTCAGTACCATATTTTTGCTAAGGAAGGCACAACACATAGTGTGATCTGTGACAAAGCCTTGACTAAGCACTTCTAGACATAAACTTCCTACAAAAGTAGAAAACGTTGGATATATTTTTAATAAATGAAGACTGAGCATGGTTCAGCACCAAGGTGTTATGAATTCATGCAATATTTCCTCCATGCTACTTACCACAGTCAGTCAAAGGTATCAATGAGTGCGTATTTTATTACTTTGCTTTCTTTGTGTAACTATAAAACCATCAAAGGGCACGAAAAACCTGAGAATCAGATCTTAGTTTTGTTTTTTTTTTAAGATTTTTAAAAATTTATTTATTTGTCAGATAGAGAGAGAGCGCAGGAGCGAGCACAGGCAGAAAGAGTGACAGGCAGAGGCAGAAGGAGAAGCAGGCTCACTGCCGAGCAAGGAGCCCGATGTGGGACTTGATCCCAGGACGCTGGGATCATGACCTGAGCCGAAGGCAGCCGCTTAACCAACTGAGCCACCCAGGCGTCCCAGATCTTAGTTATTTTTAACCATTCTAGCTTCTACTTTTTTTCCCCCTCATCTTTTTTCAGTTAAAGTTGGCACCTTTTCACTCCTTACACTTATTCATCTTCCATGTTAAAATCTATTACATCTCTGGATGCCATGTAGCTAATTGGGGTCAGTCTTTGACACATGCTTCCCTACCTGGATTTATGTGCCTATTCCATTTCTCTGACTTCCAACTTTTTGGTTCTTGGCTAATGCCACCTACTCTCAAACTAAGTTAATTACTATCTTAGACCGCATGATTATTTCCCCATTGTACCATTTGATTGTTGGACAGATCTGTCATTAATCTATCCAACCAAGTATTTGGGTTGTTATTCTAAAGGTAATTGTACACCCTTTTTAGATTTTTTAAGTGATTGAGGAATACAATGATTTGCATTTCAAATTTATTCTTGTTGCTAAAAACTATCTTGGTCTAACAAAAGGATATTGTCTTCTAAACCAAATAAAAGTTTCTATGTATTTCCTTTAAGGCAATTAACCATATTCCAATGGAGAGATGACAGAGATACTCTAAGAAGTCCTCATTTTATTTTTATTTGTATATATTCAGTTATTTTGTTCATGTATGTATGTATATATATGTGTGTATATATATATGTGTGTGTGTGTGTGTGTATATATATATATAACAAATACTCTTAAAACTTGATGTAATCTTTAACACTTGTGGGGTTTTTTTGTCTCATCAATTTAAACCATCACAATTTCTCTTTTATCCACCCCTATCCATACTCATTCAAATCTTTAGGAACTGGCTACTGGATTTGAGCAATGGGCCCCTGCTGTTCTAGCATTTGAGGATCTGCCTTTATAATCAATCAAAACCATACAAAATCAGACTCACTTTCAGAAATACAACCTTGATCACATTCCTCACTTTTTAAAACCTTCAGTTTGTGACCCACGTTTAGGATTCAAGGCATAACCTCCTTTGTTAGACGCTGAAAGTTCTCTGAAGTGTAGCCTCAATTATCCTTTCTATACTTCTCATATGTTCCAGGAGATACCTGACTTCCCTCAAAATGAATTGCTCACTGTTTTCTAGTGGTATCTTCACATTCTTACTTCTTTGTACTTGTCTGTTCCCCTGGAATTCATTTTCCACTCAGCCCTATTAAGAATGTTTACTAGTTTTTCAAGGGTCATTTAGTACCAAATTTTCAATGAGAAGTTCTACTTAATCACTCCACCAAGTGCTCAGTCATGTGAAAGAGAAAGTTTTCTAAGTAATAAATAAGGTCACAGTTAAATGACTGCTGTGTTTGCAGAGTTGCTACAAGGAACCTAGAATACCATGCACCGAGTTATTCTTGCTATTTGGGCCTTTCTCAGCTATATTATAATTCCTTAAATTCACAGATTATATTATGCTCCTCTCTTTCCACACCATTTTTATTATTCTCTCTAAAGCTTCCAAATAAAATGTGTTTCACATTGTATTATTACTTGTTTGCTTAAGTATGGAGATATGCAGAATTTTTTTTTAGTATGGTCCAATTCAATGATTCTAGAAAACCATCCATGACTACATAAGAAACTCCAATTCTATGTTCTTATGTCATTATTAATTAATTATACAAATAATTATTGAGATATTTAGAGTATTAGTTATTGCTCTGTGTGCTGAGGAAATGGCAGTGGGGAAAGAAAAACTCTGCTTTCAGTAGATTATACACCATTGTCAGCATTTAGTTAATTTTTAAAAGTATATTTGTTGATCAATAGTCATAAAATATAAATGTATTATATTATATACTATTAAAATACTTATCTATCTTTTATTTTCTATACCTACATAAGGTCTTCATTCTCAGGGCAGATATTATTTCTCTTTCTTCTCCACTGGAATTACACTGCTAATCACAGAGCTTTTCACATAGTAGATACTCCATAAATATAGAATTTGTGAACACCAGGCATTCAGTGGCTAAAATACATATTTATAATGCATGCAGTTGTCTATAAATTAGTCTGAAATCTGGTTTGCTGCTATCCTTATAGCATTTTACTTAAAATGAGTATTTTCTGGGCACCTGCGTGGATCAGTCAGTTAAGCATCTGCCTTTGGTTCAGGTCATGGTTGTGAGGTCCTGGAATCCAGCCCCTTGTCAGGTTCCCTGCTTAGTGGGGAGTCTGCTTCTCCCTCTCCCTTTGTCCCAGCTCAAGCCCTCTCTCTCTCACTCTCTCTCTCTCTCTCTCTCAAATAAATCAATGAAATCTTAAAAAGAAATAAAATGAGTATTTTCTTTTTCCTCTTATTAGTTTCTTTTAAAGGAAAAAGAAAATATTGTTCAATATTTTCCAGTTCTCAGAGTTCATGTTGATCAAATATTTCCTGAGGTCAGGGAACATCTTTAAAGTGAGTAAAATTTAAATAATAAAGGAATGTTTTCAAAGTCCATTTGTGTTTTCTAAAATCAGGTTGATTGATATTAAAAAAAATTTTTTTAAAGATTTTATTTATTTGTCAGAGAGAGAGCGGGAGTGAGCACAGGCAGACAGAATGGCAGGCAGAGGCAGAGGGAGAAGCAGGCTCCCAGCTAAGCAAGGAGCCCGACGTGGGACTCGATCCCAGGACGCTGGGATCATGACCTGAGCCAAAGGCAGCCGCTTAACCAACTGAGCCACCCAGGCATCCCTGATATTAAAAATTTTTAACACAAATGCTGAAATAGTAAAGAATAGTCACATGCTTCTGTTAGTCTATCAGTGATGACTACTGAATTGTCCCTCTGACATCAATTACCTTTGAAAAATACAACAGAACATACTGAGCCCATGGGTCAGTAAATCTCATCATGACTGGATAAGTAATTCTCAACCTTAAGAGCAACTTGCTTGTAGGAGGGGAGATAATGTTTAGGTTATTTTGACCTTGAAGTCATTTCTGACTGCTTTCCCTCCCTCACACTGCTTAGTCAACACATTACCAAATCCTTTCTGGATAGACACTAAATACAAACATTTGCACAGTGACCACTGCTCTAGTCCAGATAGATCCATCATAATCACTAATCTGGACTCAAAAAGTAGTCTTCTAACATGTCTCCTGCTTCTACACTTACAGGTTTTCTCTTTTGTAGAAACCATGACGATCCTTTAAAAATCTGAGTCAGTGCTCTTACCCGGCTGCTCCAAACCCTGCATGGCTTCTCATGACACTCAGAATAATAATGCTTATGCTGCCCAGCTTGGCTGCTATTTCTCTGATGTCATCTGTGATCTTTTTTCCCATTCTCCCAATTGCACCTGTCTCCTCACTATGGATCCGAGTCTCCAAACATGCTTCTGCTGTCCCCAAAGCATTTGAGCTTGATCATTTCCTGGCCTAAGCACATTTTGCCCTTGAAAGTCACATGGCTGGCTCCTTCACTTCCTTCTGTCTGTATTTAAATTTCACATTTTTACACAGAGGCCTTCTTGAACCAAGTTATATAAAATAGCATATCCTCTTCACCATTCTCTTCCACCTTTATTTGGTACCACTCATGTATTTCCACCTGCCTCTAAACTTTATTTATATATATAATTATAATTATAATATCAATTTATATATAATTTTAATTATATTCTATTATATTCTATTATATTTTAATGATAGTATAATCTATTATATCTATATTATATTTTAATAATTCTAATTATTAATATATATAAATTATATATATATATAATTATTAATTTATATATATAATTTGGGGGGGGTACCTGCCATTTACTTATAATAGAACTTTTGTTGGTAAAGGTTGTTTTGTTCATGTCTATATAACCAAATTCTAGAATGATGACTTAAAAAATGTAGGTGATTAATGAATATTTCTTGAATGCTTAAAATCTTTGTTATTGAAAAGTATGTGGATTTTTTATTTAAATGACTCTAATTTGAAAGCTTTCTATGTACTTTCAAGAATGGCATATATATATAAAACCCTTGAAATAAAGTATACTTTTTATATTTCATGTTTTAACCACCATGAAGAAATATGTTTCTTGAACTAATGAATTAAATAATTCATTGAATGAATTAATTAAATAATAAATGCACCACTACAGCCTAAATGTCAATGGGATAAATGTAGCTCTGGATTTCTTGACCTGTCTGTCATGAAATAGGAGATATAATTATCTCAAAAGAATTCTTGAATTTAAAAAGGAAAATAATTTCTAATCAGGCATAGGTGTTTTCCATAATTTGAAAACAGTAATAGTAATTTATTAAAGTAGACTTCTGTTTTGTATATTTTATATTTTTTTATTTTTTAAGTCCCATAGTTTAGGCATTTGAATATATATATGTGTATATATACACATATATATATTCAAATGCCTAAAAAGCTATATATATATATAGCTTTATAATGTTAACTAATTAAATGCTTTACAGTATTTGTGATTATCTAGAGTTTAGGGCAATGAACTTGTCCAGTACTTTTATTATGATCTTCTCTATCTTAAAGATGGGATCTTATATTTAAAACTTTTTGAGTTGGCAATATGTGGGAAGAAAATAGGTAAATAGGTAAAATGTAAACCCACTTTGCAAAAATGTGTCTGCATGTATGTGTGTGTGTGTGAGTATGT
>ML102209.1:0-10478 GCA_003697995.1 Taxidea taxus jeffersonii
GAAATCAAACTTGGTCTCTGCTCCTTCTTTGTCCTCCTAGAAATGACCCCTGCAGGGAAGCTCCCACCATTCCAGCCCTCCATCCAGCTGGAGGCCCTGGCCCTTGGCTGGTCTGGAGGCGAGGCCTGAGTCTGAACTGACTTCAGCTTGGGCCTCCCCACAATTCCAGAAAACCCTGTGACTCCCTTGAGCAAATACTCTGTCACAGCACAGGAAGAGCACTGAGGGACAGGGAGATTTCTGCCCTGCCCGGCTCTGCCAGAGTCTTTGGAGCCCTCCTGCAGCAAGGGCCAACGCCACCCATTCTCTCTCTGCCCTGGGCCCTTTAGACAGCCCTGCCGGGCCTGGCGAGCACTGGTCCCCCTATCCCAGGCTTGCAGAAGAGTGCCCACACTGGCCTCATACATCTGACCCTGGGGGACCATCGGCTGAAATCAAAAGCAGTCCCTTAGCCTGAGTCACTCATTGGAGTGGAGGCTGGAGATCAGTGGCAGGGTGACCAGGTTTGAGTCAAAGCTGCCCAGGAGACCAATTGGGGCTGCCACACTGTCCGTATGGGCAAGATCATGGGCCAAGGTCCAGTCAGATGTTCCTAGGTCAGCACAGCTGGTCATGCCCAGGAGTGACCATTGCTCAGTTGGCTGGTCCCACTGTCCAGTTGAGGTCTCTGAGGGAGTGATAGTCATTCCTGGGTCCTGTTTCAAATAGCCCTTGGCCAGCACTGGTGGAGGCCAGCCTGCCTCAGCATCCAGGCATGTCCTGAGCCTGGGGCCAAGGCTGTCTGTCGAGGAGGACTCTTCCTCCAGGCAGCCTGTCTTGGCTGCTTTCTCCTCTATGCATCTGGTCTGCTTCAGATAGCCCCGGAAAGCCACTGAGGCTGGGTCTTCTTCCCCAGGCCCCTCAGGCCCAAGGGGATTGTTGGAGCTACCTTGCCCATCCCCAGGCTGCCCCTCAGAGTTCTGGACTAGGCCGATGCCACTGTCATCTTGGCCCTCATTGCTGTCCCCCACCTGCTGCTCCCAGCTGGGGCCAGTGCCAGGACTCAGGCTGGGCTCCTGCAAGCAGATCCCGCTGTCCGTGCTGCTGCTGCTGCTGCCACTGCTGCTCTCCAGCTCCGGGGGCGCCCCCTTGCCTATGGTCCCTCCAGCTTGGGGATGGGGGGCAGGGAGGAGGAACTGGGGCTCTTCATTCTGCAGGGATGGCTTGGCACTGCCAAAGCCACTGTCCGTGCTGCCGTGCAGTTCCGAGTTCTTCAGCTCTGGAGACACTTTGGGGAAGGCCTGCTCATCCAGGGGATGGATGGCATCCTGGGGTTCAGGATAGGGAAGCTGGCTGATGCAGCTGGATGGCTGGGGCTTCTCGAAGACCTGGACAGGACAGGGCAGAGTGAGAGAAGTGAGGGTTACCTGTGGGAACCCACTCCAGGGGCAAGGAGGTGGGCTCGAGAAAGTTCTGCTCTACCTGAGAGGCCCGTGGAGCCACTGACACTTTTTATTTTACTTCAGAATCTACCTTTCCTTTGAGTGTGATTCTCAGTCTGGCTCAGGCCTCTGTGCTTGCAGCCCAGGTGGAATGGCAGGCAGAACAGGAGCCGGCCCGGGATCGGAGAATGTTCTTAGCCCCAGCAGCAGTCCTTTCCAAACCTGAGAGCAAGCCAGACTCATCTAGATAGATTTAGAAGTGTGTTTCAAACTTTTTTTGACTATGATCCCAAATAAGAAATGTGTTACATAATAGCCTGTTTATAGATAACCCACAAACTGAAAGCAGTTTCACAAAATACTTCTCATTACTACGTGGGTACTGTGACCTACACTACTACTCTCTTCTGTTCTACTCCTGTTCTAGTCTCTCCTACCCTGTTCTATCCCATCTCCTCCATTATCCTCACTTGTCCATTTCATTTTTTAAAATGCTGAATATGAGACACCAAATTAAGTTCTCCACCCCCTGAGTTGTGACTTGCAAAGATGGGGTGGCTGCCATATGGAGCAGTGTAACGAGCACAGAATTAGCAGTGGAGGAAGACCTGCTCCCTAGACCTGCCCGGAGTCCCAGGGTAAGTCATTTAATCCCTCTCCCCCTTGCTGTTCCGTCTCAGCCACACTGGGGTTCTCTCTGCTCTGGAATGCCTCAGCTCAGTGCTCTCAGGGCCTTTGCACATGCTATGCCCTGTGGCAGGAACTGTCCTCTCAGCACTTTCTCTGGCTGGGTTGTCCTATCAGTTGAGTCTCAGCTCAGATGTTCCTCCCCAGAGAGGTCATCCTGATCATCCTGGCTAAAACAGTGCTCTGACACGCTCGACATTCACTTAGTTTACCTTCCTAGCACTTGGCTCCTGAAATTCTTTTAAAATTTATTTTTGGTCTCCTACCACAACCTGCTATCTAGCCACATTTCCCCCTCACACCCAGCAGAATATAAGCTCCTGAAGGAAAAGAACTGCCTAGTTTTGTCTGCCACTCTGTTCCCGGAGCTTAAACTAAGTCAGCACATAGGAGGCTCTCATAAGGTTTGTTGACTGACTTACTAACTCACTGGCACACACCTATCCTCATTCCCTTTGTAAGTTTGGACTCAAATGCAACTCTTATTGGTTGAGTTCCTATGAATATCACACAGGTTGGTGATTAAGGATATCAGACTGCATGGTTCAAATCCCAGCTCTGTCTTGCATCAGCTGTGTTGCCTTGGCTGTATTATTTGCCTGCTCTGTGCTTTAGTTCCTCACCTATAAAACAGAAATAGTGACGGTACCTGCCTCCTCATGTTGTAGTTAATGCATGGCAAGTGCTTAGAATAGTGCCTGATGCAGAGAAAGCACTCAGTCAATATTGGGTGAACTGAATTTGACTCTTCAATCTCTAAGGAGAGATTCGAACCTCAGAGAAGTGAGATGACTCACACAAGGTCACAACAGCAAAGAACAAACCTGTGATTTGTATTCCATTGTCCTGATCTGAAATCCCTATCTGGCCAAAGATCAGATCCAAACAGCTCATGGCTGGGAATAAGCATCTGAGTGTGAAAGTGCTCTGTGCACTTGAAGTTATTCATAAAGTTAGCAATAACTGCCAGTGCTAGATGAAGGCAGCTGGGCTGCATTTGTCTTGAGGAAGAAAACATTCTCAAGGAGAGCTCACTTCTGTGATCCAAATGGCACAGAGGGACAAACACCCAGAGGCTGGTCTCCTTTGGCATTTTGTACCTGTGCCTCTTTCCTGGGCTTGCATTAGAAGTAATAAACTCCATGCTGGCTGCCCTACTGGGCTGTAATCAGGCTCCTTGGGGACCAGGAGCCGCAAGAATCAGCTTTTTCCTGGACCACATGTAGCCTGTCCTTGGTGCTCAGTAACTGTAGCTCAATTGCCACTTCACTGATCTCATCCTAGATGCTCTTCCAGCTGCCCAGCGAGGAATCCCCGCTCCAGTTACCAGGACCACTCCTCCCTCACCCCTTTGCTTTCTCATCCCTCCTTGAGGGCAGGCTCTGTATAGACTCCAGGCCTTGCATATGGAACAGACTCAGAGTGCTTGTTAAGCCGATGCATGGCCCATGCATCCAGGTCTGTGGACCGGAATCTCCCAGGAGCACAGAGAAGGGACAATGAGTTACATACTTCAGTTGGGCACATTTTAATCCTGTAAGGCTATAGGGGCTGCCTGTTCCCATTCTCCTCATCCTACCACTCTACCCAGGGCACTGGAGCTAGGAACATAGTCTTTTGCTGCCTGGACAAAGACCCTAATTAGGCCAGGCAAAGACCCTAATTAGGCCAGGAGGTTCCTTCTCTCCCCGCATTCCCACTTCTCAGAGTTCTTACTCAACATAATTCCAGAGGGTCTTTGTCTCCTTATTTTTCCTAGAAATCCTGGGATCCCTCGGGGCGGGGGTGCCCTCCCAGCTGTGGCCTTTCCTGGGGCCCCCTGCCTCCCTGATGGAGCCGGTCCTTGCCAGCAGAGCCTGTGGCCCTCACAGTGATGGCCACTGTGGGGATGAGGTGGAAGCCTTCAGAGCGGCTTGAGTCCCAGTCGGGACAGGCGGAGGTTTGGAACTGCTGCTGCATGCTGTGAGCTACATTCTGGGGGGCTGGCTTAGCTCAAGTGCAGCAGCTGCAGGCACTGTGTGCCAAGAGGAAGCGCTCTGGGAGGGGAGTGGAGAGCCTGGCCACCTCTACCACCCCAGCTCCTTGGCAGTACCCCCTGACTCCGTTTTCTGCCACTCGCAGCAGCCCGGGGCTGGGCGTCCAGTCCCGTGTTCTTCCTCTTCTGGTGCGCAAATCCACACCAGCTGGTAGGGGTGGGAAAGATTGGGCTCTTCCTGACTTTTCCTGGCCCTATGGGCCCCCGTGCCTGTAACAATCGCTCCATGCCTCAGTTTCCTTCCTTGCAAAATGAGGCTAATAACCCCCCCTGCCTCAGAGGTAGGAATGTACAGGGGTGGGCCCATGCATGGCCTGTTGTTAGTAAATAATTACAAAATGACACATAGGGGGTTGGGACTACTCAGTATGTGTCCTTTTTTTTTTTTTTTTTTAAGATTTTATTTATTTATTTGACAGAGAGAGCTCACAAATGGGCAGAGAGGCAAGCAGAGAGAGAAGGGGAAGCAGGCTCTCTGCTGAGCAGAGAGCCTGATGCGGGACTCGATCCCAGGACCCTGGGATCATGACCTGAGCTGAAGGCAGAGGCTTAACCCACTGAGCCACCCAGGCGCCCCTCAGTATGTGTCTTATTGGGGGGCTCTTAGAAGGCAGTGTTCTTAGCACTGGGCTTTGCATTTAAGCCTTCCCTCTGTCCCCATGGTCCTTGCTGAAGGGGCCTCCTGATACTGTCAGGGCTGAGGGAAGGGACTGTCTGGGAGGAAGCCCCCGTCTGCTGGAGTCCTGGCATGACTAGGAAGGATGGGCCAGCGGCCGCCCCGAGACTCACCAGGACAGTGGGCAGCTTCCTCCGGCGCCGCACGTACAGATGGAGGGCCAGGCAGTAGGCCAGAGCTCCGCACAGCAGCAGGACGAAGGTGAAGAAGATGCTGAGGTTGGTCGCGGTGAAATCTGCAGGCCCGGAGGGATATGTTTGTGGCCTGGCACCTGGGAGTCCATGGCTACTCTCGGGAGCCACTCAGTCCGTGGCCCAGGTGATCCCTCCTAGGCCACAACCAGATGCTTCTGGGTCCTTGGAAATCCCTGCCTGGCCTTTCAACCTCTGTTCTGAAGGGATTTCCTCACTAGACACACTGACAGTGCTTCTAGCCCCACACACAGTTCACACTACAGCATGTGGAATGGGGGGGGGGGGGGCGGGGGTGGGATGGCACAGCAGGTGAGAACGGAGGCCTGACTCCAATCCCAGCTCCACCACTGACTCAGCCTCTCTGAGCCTCACTTTCCCCATCTATAAAATGGGAACGATAATAGTGCCTACCACATGAGTGTAAAGTACACAGCACTGATCATCCACCACCTCGCTTAATTTATGTCACCTGATCCCTATAACAATCTTAGGAAGTGAATACTGTTAGGATCTGGGACCCAGAGAGTTTCAGTCACTTACCCAAGGTCACTTACCACGTAAGTGGTAAAGATGAGAATGAAGCCAGACCTAAACACAAAACTTTTTCTTCTACCAGTGAGTGAATGTTGAAAAAGTTCTTAAGGCTGTCTGACATAGGGATGATGCCTTAACTCTGCTTATGTGAGAGTGAGGCTAATGACAATAAACTTGTGAGTGTCCTTTGTGACTTGAAATGCATGGTAGAAATACAGGGAGTCACTCTGGTCTTTGCTGGGCCTTGCCCACACTGGCCTGGCATGACTGGTCAGGCATAAGCTTCCTTGAGTTGCTATTTACAGCTTCCTCTGGGCATGCCCTGTCTCCCCAGCCAGACTGTAAGATCCTCAGGGACAGGACTGTGCCTTTCACACCCCAGGTCCTCTCCCCTCCCCTGTCTCAGCACCTGTGGAGAGCTTGGCTTTAGCAGCTCTGGCAGGGGTCAGCTCAGTTCTGATGGTGAGGGGGGATAAGGAGAAGGCTGTCTGTGCCCAGCCCCAAGAAAGGACAGCAGAGGGATGTGACAAACAGGAACTACTACAGCTGACAGAGCAGGTCTGGATGGGGGTGGGGAGGTTCTTGGGAAGCACAGCATGCTCAAGCAGAACAACAGCTCCAGCAGAATCAGGAGACCTAGATCTGCTGCCATGCTCTAGAAAGTTGTTTGGACCCATGGAGCCTCAGTTCCCGCATCTCTGAAATGGGGACAATAGGCACTTTCTCATAGGGTTGTGCGGGAGAGTGCCCTGGCAGGGGTGGCCCTCAAACTGATGCTTTTCAGATCATGTGAGGCCCTTCCTGCCTCCCCTTCCTGCCCCAGACAGCAGCCCCGACCACAGACTCACACTGCCGGGTGAGCATGACACACTCCTCCTTGGACCATAGCCCCTTGTTCAGTCGGGAGCTCACAGATGGCTTCACCTTGACACAGAACTCTCCCAGTTCTCCAGGAGGTGAGAGGCTGAAGTTTTCATGTTTCACCTTCACCTCTGTGAACTGAAACAAAAAACAACATAGCAATAAACAAAATACCCTTGGTTCATGGACCATGGAAGCTGAGAGCAGGGGACCCGTCAGAGATGCTCCAGGACACCCCCTTCGGTGCCCTGACATGACCAACCCACTCTTATCAACACAGCCTAGGATCTCTGATTAACATGACTCTGATTAACATGATTTTGTATGAAAAGAGAAAAGGACCATTTCATAGACACCGAGGACCTTCCTAGAAAGGGCTGGAATCAGATGGTGGGAAGAGGATGGTTCTGGCAGATTCCAAATCTCTCACTTAGGGGGGGGTGTCCGTGGCAATTATGCAGCCTCTTGGCACCTCATTTCCCCATTTATAAAATGGAATAAAATATCCACCTGTGAGGGGATCAGGAATAATAGTTATTAAATGTCTTGTGTGGTGCCTGATACTCACAGGCAATGTTTTCCCTGCCACCTGGCCAGAGCATAGGTTTGAGGGCTGAGGTCATCTCAGCATCCCCCTGCCCCATGCCTTCCCTCCCTACTCTGCCAGCCAAGTTCCCCAGGGGTGCACAAAAGGTGCTGCCAGCCCTGGTGACAGGGAGGCCCAGGGAGCCCACTGGGTTACAAATACAGGTGTTCTGTGGCTCTAGGGAGGCCCGTACCGTATAGTTCCCTGGCACCTTGCGGATCCGAATCTCATATTCCCGGAAGTGATGGAAGATGCTTTCATAGGTGTCACCCGCAGGGGCTGTCCTGGGCCTGGGGGGCTGGATCTTCCCGAGGATGACACCATTGTGCACCTCTAGCTTCACGCTGCCAACCGTCAGAGTCACTGGTGGGGAAGCAAAACGATGAGGTGAGCAAGCTGGGGAAGGCTGGAGTGTCCCACCCATGCCTGGCCTCTAGAGTCAGTCTTTACCCACCCTAAAACCTGGGCCACCAGTTTTCAGCCTCGCAGCACATAAGGATTCCCTGGGGAGAACCTTATAAATACAGATGCCCTGGGTCCATTCAAGACACAGTGAACTTGAATTTTTGAAGCTGGGCCCTGGATACATTGATTTTTAAACACGTTCCTTAGGTAATGTTTCTGTAGCCAGCTGGGCACTGGCCTGCGGGCAGGCACTTGGGAGCCAAAGACCTTGAAGACCATTGGTTCTGACTCTGAATTTTGCAGAGCGGGCTCACCACACACACATATAGAGCATCGTCAATTCCAATTCGTAGAATGGGAAAATCAAGTATAGGGCTAACCCTTTTCTCTTATGTCTGCTGAGAGAGACCCCCAAATCTTCTTTAGTAACATCTCCCTGCTTCAAAGCCTCCCATCCTGATCCCTGGGAGTTTTGCCTTTGGGGACTGAGGACTGGATCCAGTTCTGTCTACTCTTTGCTGCCTTGTGCTGAGTGCTTAGGGATTCACTTCCTCTTCCAGAACCCTGCAAGTACACAGGTCTGGCCTTTGTGACTCAGCTGCTCCAACTCACCCCAAGACTTCTCTTCTGTAGGATAAACAACTCCAGTTCCTTTTAAATCTTGAACCACTTAGCTATTTTCATCTAAATCTTCTCAAAAGTCCTGACTAGTTGTTTGGGCAACTAGGTCCTCGGCCGGGAAGCCTGGCTGGATGGCGAGTAATGGGAACAGAGCCACATTCTAGAGTTTCTGGCAGGAAGGAACCCCTAACGCCATCTTCTAGGTGCAGGGGAGGAAAAGCACCTTCATCCACGGAGAAGCGGGTGTTGGTGAAGGTCCAGTTGGAGTACTGGTTTCCATCCACTGTGCGGACTTTGGCTCGGTAGCCATTGTTGTGGTACAGATCCAGGGTCACCATAGTGAGGTCACAGAATGACACTTGGGTCTGGCTGCAGCTGGGGATGGACTTCCAGGGTTCTAGCCCATACCTGGAGAGAGACAAGGCAGGGCACTGGTAGAGAAACTTGTGTTCAAACCTACCTCTTTTAAGAAGAAAGCAAGGGGCCCAGGGAGCGAGCTCCCATGAAGTATTTTCTCCGGTCCTGGGCATCTGTAAGAGGATCTCTCTTGGTTCTGGGTCCTCATAACAACTTCTCTTAGATTGGAATATCTAACAGATCTCCTAACTCCTCTGGGAAGACTTGCTACCCACTGCAGTACAGCCTGATTTTTCAGGCTTTCTCCCAATTACATTTGCAGTCCTTTAGGGTTTCCTTGTTTTCCAATTATATTATAGATGCATTTCCTGTTTTTCCAATCAGATGGGAAAAACTTGAGGGTAAAAGAAATACTTTGGCTTTCTCATGCCAGAGCTCTCAGCACACTGCTCAACACATATGGGGCTCCATCAGTCCTTGTCAACTGATGGATATATGCCAGGGTCCTTCCTGATGTCACTTCAATAATGAGACAGATATGTCTTCCCATGCTAGGGAAGTGGAAGGGGATGTGTATGCCCCCTACCACACCCACCTCCCTCCTTTCTCCATCCTCCCCTTTCCGTACCTCAGAAGTTCTACTTCATAGTAGGTGCTGTTTGACGGTTTCGGGATGGGAGTCCAGTGGAGGATATGGGAGAAAAATTCTGCTTCAAACCACACAGATGATGGCCTGGGCAGTTCTGTCCCTGGTGAGAAGAGTGTCAGTATCAGAGCTTGCAGAGTGCACCCCCAGTGATGACAATGACAATGATGATGGTGATGGTGGCCAACATCCTATCAGCTTCCATTTATTTACTTTACTCTGGGCTCTCTGCTAAGTACTTTACATATGTTGTTTCAGTTAATTCTCACAACCAGCCCTACAAGATAGGCAGTTATGACCCCAACTTTACTGGAGAAGAAATGGAGGCTCAAAAAGCTTGAGTGACTTGCCCAAGGCCAATGGAGCTAGTAAGAGGCAGGGTGAATCCACATGTGTCTGATTGCAGAACTAGTGTTGTATCCTTAGATCGATGTCTGTGATCAGAAGCAGAGGTGGTAGCTAAGAAGAGCCAAGCTGAGTCTGATGTATCTCCGGAGAGAAGGCATGGGCTGAGGTATGTCTGTCTGCAATGAGCTCTCATTTCAGATGAGCTAGTCTCTGTCCTTGCTCTAGCCTCATCCCAAGGCTGGCCCCCATCCCCAGCCCTGGTCCCCACCCTGGCCACAGCCCTGGCTCCAGCCCAGGGCCTCCTCTCTGGAGTTCTTGGGGATACACACAGATATCCTGCTTGTTGGCATCTGCCTGTTTCTCTTCACAGATCTCTTGGGCAACCCCAAGCTGAATGCTTGCTCCATCCCCCTTTATCTAGAAGGACTGTAGGCTGGGTGAGGACAGACAGAATGAAGCAGGTCTGATTCTAAACTGTGCTGATCACATTTCCACACAGAGCCAGCACCCTTGGCTCTGTGGTAAGATACTAAATACCACTGTCTAACTCCATCTCCTGCCCCCTGGCCCCCCATTCACCATGGGGTACCCCAACTTCAGGAGCCTTTAACATTTGCCAGTGTGACTTGGGCAAATTACTTAACTTCACCGAACCTCTCATTTGTAAGAATGTAATAAATACACCTACTCTAAGAGTCTTGCCAATCAAGTGCAATGAGGTAGGTCAAGGCCGTTAGCCATTCTGTTACTCTTCTCTTCCTCCATCCCTTCATATCTCTTGATCTGCCAGCCACTCTCTCAGGCTTTCTCTGTTCTCTAACTTCTCACCATCTCTCTAGTAACGCTTCTTCTAGAATTATCACTCACACTTAGAAATTACATCTCCCCATGTCCCTTTCTTTCTTTCTTACAATATCTTTGATCCCCAAGGCTGTGTTTCAATTTCAAAACGTTAGATGGAAAGTGAGAAATGCACCGGGACTTTGCGGTGTTGGGGCTGCATATCCCCGACTCAGCTCTCGATCATGTGAATGGTTGACTGCAGGTTTTACTTTGTATTTTGGTGTAGACACAGTTTCAGTCCCTGTTCTCCCTGGCGCCACTCTC